>JAHZMY010003649.1:0-14039 GCA_027743915.1 Seira sanloemensis
GCAGCCGTTGGAGCCGTTAGAAGGTTTTTTACATTGACGGAATACATATCGGGGGACGGCTGGAGGCGTGTTAAGCAGAAACAAGCAAAAGGCGGTTCTCGTTATCGCTCTTTCGTGCACGGTGGACGCACTGCTCCCATGCATTGCATATAGCATTATAAGATACGCAGCAAACACGTTCTGACAAGTTTGTGCTTTAAACGCACGCACGCAACATCCTTTTTATGTTTTTCCGTCCCGCTCTGTCCTCCCCACTACCCACCGCAAGAAAAAAATAAACCAAAGTAGTGATTCGATTTGGTATGGCCTATGCCATGTATATAATTACTATGATTAGTATCTGTATGCACAGTTGTATCATTCTAAAACAAGTTACAAGTTGAAACAACATTCAGTCCCTGGTATGCTACACCCTTTGTATTCTATTTGAACAACATTAGACAAAACAAAGCTAACGCAGTTCTCGCTCAGAGCAAATTGATCTCCGCAGTATATGTACATATGAGTGACGGTTGTTTACTTTTCCACGTTTTGTGCCGTAATCAACGTTTGTATTTGCCGTGTTATCAACTTGCCCCTAAGTAAAACGAGAAAGCGGCTCTGCTTAACCTGACAGCAGCCGTCGAACGCAAGCTCGATTCGTCTTGTACTCATCATTACATCTTTTCATTCTCTCTCTTGATCATTCTCTTGTTCAATTCAATCCGTTCGTTATGTCCAAATCTCGGAATTTACAAAAAAGAATCTTCAAATTTTTATCACAAGGACCTGTCGCTAATCACTGCTTTTTATTTCTCATCACAGCATCGAGCACTACAGTATTCTCATCCTCTCCAAAAATTTGAAACTTTTGTGTGTTACATTGCTAAGCACTAATATCACAATCAAAGCCGCACTAAAAGGCTGATGCTGCCGCTATTCTTGTAAAACCATCAAGCTTTGGCCACCTGAATAAAAAAAATTCGATTTTTTCGTGCTCCAAAAAGTTTTGATTTTGAAAATTTTGAATGCACCAGTCGATAGAAGAACATCGTCAGATTATTTTATATTCTTAAGCATAGTTTTAAATTTTGAGTCATTTTGCTGTTAATTGCTATACAAGTCCGCTGCCACTCCATGTTAAGTAAAGGGGAGAAAAAATTTCATATGTATTGTAAATTCCATGTGACGTCAGAGTATTCCAATAAAATTAGATTGTGCGCCTACATTTTTTACAAAACTTTTAGCGGCGTCGAACCGAACTGAAACTAGGCATGTGGCCCTACCTCTTATATATATATACCTTGTAAAACCATGAAGTTAGTGCATACAACCCAAGCCATTGCCGACAAAAATAGTATACTCCATGCAACTTGGCTGAAGAAGATTTCGCTGAATAAACATCGAATGGTGTTAACTAAAAGCCACAATTAAGTGTAGTAACGACACTGTAGAGTTTCGAAAAAAGCATTTGAATTTTAACTAGGTAAGCTCTGAAAGCAATTCCTAACAGGATCAAATTAACAAGGGTCAGGAAGAGACATTCGAAGCACATGCAGAGGATAAAACGTGTAAGGAGCACCGTTCCCCATAGAATAAACGGCCCCGTGAGACTGAAGCGGCCTGCATGGTGTTTCATTATTCTTTGTTAAGGAAATTGACAGTTGCCCATCAGGCTTCTCTCTCTTTGTGTTGTTGTTGTTCTTGTGGAGACTTATGTGTGGTAGGACGTGAGAGGTGTTTGTGCCTAATTTTGTATTTCAATATTTTCTTGCAATTCCTATCCTTAATTAAATGTATAAATTGAATAAATAGTTTGGTCTTTTAGCATTGAATATTTTGTGTATTAAGCTGATACCGTTGTGAGGATAGGGTAAAAATTATAGTTTTTCTTAATTTTCTCCGGAATTTGGGATAGGTGCGCCCTAAAAATTTCAGAATATATGTCGTTTTTCACGCGCTTTCGACTGGTACCAAAATCATGTATTTTGCAGATGTCATGGTAGACCCCCACCTATTGTTAGTCAAAGTAGCTCGTTCAAAAAGTTGAAAATTCTGTAACTTGACCATAAATCATTTACTGTATCCTGGAGCATCACCAAATAGTGACAGTCAATAGAAATGAATAGGGGTTTGGTTGAGTTGGGTTGGGCTGCCGTTTGGCTTACGATTTAAAATTCAGAGATTGTACTTCGTCGGCATGTCCTGTGCTAAAATTCTATTCTCGGAGTCAGATTAAGGCAATTACTTTGTACTAGCAATTCCTGCAAGCAAAAAGAGTCAAAAATAAAATTCATTAGTCACATTTAAATGATTTGAGAATAAAAATTCCACCGCCACTGCACTTTTTATTATGATAAAAAGTTCCGTCTGAAGCCAAGACTGAGTGCCTTCGTTTGACTCCGAGAATAGAATTTTAGCATAGTACATGCATGCCGACGGAGTACAATCTCAGAATTTGAAATCGTGAGGGCAAACGGCAACACACTACCCCTATTCGTTTCTATTGACTTCTATCATTCGATGATAGAAGTCATCGAATGTCCACGATATTTTGACGATTTTAGATGCATAAATGCATGCATATTTTTCGATGTATTAGTGCATACTTCTGTGCCCTCTAATAATTACAGAGTGACCCATATTTAAATGCGTTCAGGTTGCCATGGACATACATTAAATGGCATTCCATAAAGTCGTCCCGCTTCCAAAAACTTTCGTTTCCGCCCGGTTGACACAAAACCTTCTCTCTCTCTCTCTCTCTCTCTCCCTATTTCTTTCTCTCAACAAAAAACCTAACGTATTTTACATCACCAAAAAAAAACTCTAACTCACATCAGATCTCGGTAACAAGCCTAACATCATCATTCCGCAAATGAGAGCAGCATCAGTATCAGCATAAATGCAAAGTTTTCTATTTTTTGTGAATGGAGCCCAAAAAAAAACTTTTTACTCGGAGCTCAGAGTACTCTGAAACTCAGAACACATACATATGTATGTATATGTACATGTATGCAAATTTGCATTTGCACCATGAAATATAAACGAGATGCAAAAGAGAGCTCGGCTTATTAAACAAGTATTACGTAATATTATGTTGAAGATAATGATGATGATGATGTTCCCCTCTATTTAAAAAAGGAAACAAATGAGCAAAATTGGCCTTGACATTGAATTTTGCAGAGGACGAATCACATAAATTGGACGTGAGTTAGAGCCATGGGACTTGTGAACTAAAGGGATAAATTTCATGTAAAGTAAAATTTATTTACTTTGTATTTGATTCGAGAAACTTTGAGACGTTTTGGTGTGTGTGTTGCTGAGCAAAAGAAAAAAAAATGAAGTTGGAGGTTGGAGGTCGGTTGGAAAAACGGTTTGGGTTTGCGACTTTGTGAGTTGCATTGTGTTGAATCGTGCTGAACAATGTAGTTTTAGTACGTATGGAACAGTCGTTGAAGTGGATCTTTCACTCTGTTCTCGTGAAGGGCTTTTGGCTTTTATTGGATGGTAATGAAATCCAGAACGAGGCTACTCGAGTCATTACCATTAAATTGGAATGGGATGTGAAGGGAAGTGCTTCAGGTGCGAGATAACGTGTGTGAATATTCGCAGAATTTACAAAAACGTTCAATTCTCGACTGCGAAAAAATAAATACTAGTACCTGCTCTTGAATTAAATTTATCCATGTTGATTTGATTTTGTATGCGGAGTTGCCATCTGTTATAGTCTCCAAATTTGAGAAGGTAGCAAAATTCTGATGACGACTTAATCGGCCATGAAAAATTACCGAAAACATCTTTGTTGCTGTATAAACAAATTTTGTGAGCAAAAAAATGGTTAAAAGCATAAAAACATATATCTTGCAGCCAGGTCGTAAGTAATATCTTAGATCTTAAGCCTTTCTATTGTAGATGGGAAAGGTTTTTGTCTAAAAATGTGTGGCCTTCGACGTCTGGACCTTTCATCGGTAAATCTGCAAACCGTGAACAGGGCACTTGTTCGCCGTTTTTGCTCAGAAAAATGTCATCAGTAGGTGATGAAAAGGTAAAATATTTAGAACCGTCTAACATTCTAGCAAACTCACTTAATCTGCCCCACAACGCCCCAGCCATCGAAGCTTTCCCATCCTTTCGACTTTTCCTCCACCAATGTACAGGTATTTGTAATTTTGGCGTGAGTTGAAAACAGCATTGAAATTAAATTTTACCGGTATTTGGTGTTCCCCAATTCCACCACCAGTAATTGTAGAAAGCAATCAAAACTTTTCCAAAAAAAGAACTTCAACTCCCACTCGCAACCCTTCCCTTGTACCTTCTTCTTCCTCAGCCCTTTGTCCTTCTCAGCAAATAATACTCGTGAATGAACCGTCCCGAATCCGAATCAATACAGCGAATCGAACCAAAAACCCTCATAAACGTTGAACGCTCTCATCCACACACACACACATTTCCTTTTTTCACAGCCTCACACAAAAACCATTCATTCCTACCATTCCACAAAAAACATGAACCCTGAACAAAACACAAAATTGGCCAAATGCAAAATGCAATCCATTTTTTCCAACATCCGTATTTCTCATTCCTTATGTACTTTTTCCCATGTACCCATACTCATACATATGGATGGCTGCTGGAGAAAGCTGGAGAAAGCCGGAGAAAGCTTCCCAGCTTTCACTCTCGTTTCTACACAGGATGATTTTCAAGGTCCGTCGCTGTACGAAAAAACGAGAGGACTTTTGGACTCGAGACTTGAGTGCAACGAAAAGGATATTACGGCATTTTGGTATAATGGTATTGTGGAGGAAACACATAGACGTTTCCATCAGAGTACAGAGTTCCAGTAAAAAAATGTTACAAGTTTTTTTCCCTCATTTTTTTCAAGGGCTTTCGCTTTCACTTTCCTGCTTCCCCCTTGAAAATACTGGGGTATGGACTATGGACATAAGATGCGACAAAAATGGGAAAGAGGTTCATTCGACTTCGACTTTAGAAAAGCGAGGGAAGAGGAAAAATACGGAGAAAATAAAGATTTTTTGTCTCGGTGAGGAATTTATTTCGTATTTTTGGGTTTCGCGTGCTTCTCTTCTGCTGGTTTCCAGTTGCTGGTTGTTGGATGCTGGTTGCTGGGAGAGTGGGCGGGAGCCTGAGCATCTGTTCAGGAAATAATGTTTTTGCAGATGGACTGTTTCCCATTGGAACACACAAAGAGAGAGAGAGGAAGTAAGACGGAGATGGGGAGGATGTGATGTGATGATGGGATGCTTTCAAAAGGGACGGCTGGGGTGTCGCAAATATTCATTTCTTATAAAAATCGAATGCAAACGCTCGTATCTACTAGTATTGGCCGAAATGGTCCTATTGTAAAAGCAACTGGCTTGCTTACCATAAAAAGTTTTTTTTCAACTGTAAGTGGTCAATTATCTTAATATTTTTAAATCGAGGATTTGACAGTAATAGTTTTGGTTGTAAATGATTTGCAGACGATTTGAACAGGTCATGATTACCACTTGGATAATTTCCATCTAACCAAACCCACCACTGGAAAAGTGGGAATCATTCCGGTAGAGAATTTTCCCAGTGGGAATCATGTCGTGTGGGAATTATCTCTGTGGGAGTTATCCTATGGCAAATTATTCAGGCAGAAGCCTACCGGCCACGCTTCAAATCACAGATACTTCAACAAATGCCAACAACAGTGACAAGGATTTTGGTTGCAGTAATGAAACACGACGAAATAAAATAAATAAGTATGAAGACCGTTATCCGCGCTATTATCAAGCTCAAAAATGTTACTTGCTTCTATATCTGCTCGATATTGTTAATTTGAAATAAAATCGTTTGTAATTAGTCTGCACTCTGCACACGTTTCCATACAATTTGCAGAAAAGAGAAACTCCAACCAATTACCCAAAATATCCTGCCATATATGACAGCATACGATCTGTATGCTGTTTGAGAAATATCTCACCTTGCACAATTCAGATACAGACTTCATGCCAAACTGGATTTTTGCATAAAAATTCATACAATTTGTGTTATGCTGGACCAGGGTTCAGCAAAACACCGGTGTCACCACATGTGGGGCGAAAAAATACCACACCAACACACTCCACCTGGTGGGATAGGTGGTGGTGGGGTGTTAGGTGTTAAAAAAAGCTGGTGGTAATTTGTGGATGGTGTGGTCGGTGGAGGGGATTTCTGGGAGTGCTTGCTGGTGGTGTGGTTGGTGGACGGGATTTTGGAGCGGTGTTGTGGGACCACCGGCATACCACCGACGTCGTAAATTGTAAATAGGAAAAATACATACATTGTGTGGCACCACCGACCTAGTGTGGTGGTAATTTGTTGGTGGTGTGGTCGGTGGAGATGATCTGGAAAATTTACAAAGAATTATCTTCAAAACGAACTTTTATATATATATATTGTTATTTCATGCTGAATGTGAAAAGTTGTCTTCGGATATTCTTCGTTTGTGGAATTTATGACGATGGTAGATCTATACTTGAGATATTGTACACGATAATAATGAAAAACATATTTTTGTTTTGGATCGGAATTCTGGAGAAAATAAAGAAGCAGATGGATAATTAAATACATCTCGGATAATATTATGGAAAGTTTCTTTTAAATTGACCCTGTCCTGTATTTATCCTCCATGTACCAGTGCAGAGATTAGTATTCCACTCCTACCGAAATTTAAAAAAATAAAATTTTTATAAATTAGCCATAAACTAAAGTGAACTTCCGGTTAACCCAATTCGCATGTTATATCTTCTCCTAAATATGTCAAATGATTAAATGTGAACCTCAGTCCATCTCCAAAAAATTCGCAGAATGCAGTATTTGGCACTCCCAACCTTCACCGGTATCCCCATCCAACTCAAACTTTGCAAAATTCCTTTTCAGCACATATCGTCCAGCTCTTTCCGTCTTTTCACTCAGAAGACTCTCTTCCACATCCACTCTGAGAGTAGATAAAACAGGCCATTCCATTCCACCTTTTTCCATTCATCAATTTTTATGGGATGGTGATGGTGATGCTCCATCTTCAACTCAAACATACAAACATTTTTTTATATATGTGAAGATAAAGATGCTCCCGCAATTCTCTGGAATTCACTCTCCCATCCCTTCCCCTAACATTTTTTACGGGAGAATCTTCTCATTAAACAAAAGTGATCCCATTCACTTACACGCCATTATTTCTTTTCTCTCCTCCAAAAAAAAGGTATCATGACTCGCCTCAATTTCATTCCAACAACATCCATTTTCATGAGCTGATTGAAACCGAAACTTTCACCGGAAGAAAAACTTTCTCCTCCAACTTTCCCCAATTACACAAGCTGGAAGCTGGAAGCAAAAGGAATGGTGTGTCGTGTCACTCAATTTAATTTCCTCTTTGGAACAAGAAAAAATTAAAAACTTTTTCCTTCTAAGAAAGAAAAAAATATAAATTATTGATCATCTTCGAGATCTTCAAGAGCATCGGGGAAAGTTGCGAGTTGCGAAAAAAGAAAGTTGAAACCGATGGTGACATTATTTACGTTGAGGCGAGATTGGACATGAAGCAATAATTTTTTTTCTTCTGAGAAATTTTTTTTTCTCTTGTTCTTTTTTTCTGGGGACTACTTATTGTGTCGATATTGATCTCGATTCGGGAAATTCGGTAATTCGGAAATCACGGATTTCCCCGACAATGCTGAACGATGTGTGAGATATGATATCTGAGAGGCGGAATGTATTTTTTCTCTAGTTTTTTCCTTGCCTTGTTATCGGTGAAAATACGCTGAGGAAAAAAGGCTCATTTGCCCAGGGATAAAAAAGCGAGGAAAATAGGAAAAAGGGGGCATATATTAAAAAGAAAGGAAAAAAGTCCACCTGAATAGTCAGCACTCAGCACTGACAAGGGCTATTGATCCCGGTGGGAAAAAATGTGGAAACGGGATGAAAAGAAAGAAAATGCTGAAGTTTTTTCCTTGATGCTGAAACTGTGATGTTGGCTGTTTGGCTGTTTGGCTGTCTTTGTCTATGAATGTAAAATATGTATTATGTATGTTTTTGTATAGGTATTTACATATGTATGAGGATGTTTTTGAAGGAGAAAGAGAAAAAACGGGAATGAGGAAGGCGAGGTTCCGCCGGCTGAATGGCTCCGTGGAGTCTTTAGTCTAAGCTTTTGGTGGATGGGAAGAGAAAAGGATAAGGAAAGAGTCGACGGTTCGGATGGACAATGACGAGGGGAAAAATGAAATAGTAAAAAGATCTAAGGAACTCATGTGAAGGACAGATTGCTGATATCGATTGACTTAACTACGCAACTGCAGTCAACTCTTTACTCACTCATTCGCTGAAGAAGGAGGAAAAAACTATGGTTATAAGGAGATATTCTTATAGAGAGAAGAGAGAGAACTGTTAACATGGACAATGGAGGAGATGTTTATCTGGGGGGGGGGGAGGAAATTTACCTTCTACTATAGAAAGGCTACCCTTATAAAGAGTATGCTTATGTTGAGAGTTGACTGCGTTTAAAATATTTAAATGAACAGTTTAAACGACAAACCGGAAATTGCTGATGAGAGAAAAATTGCCAATAATTGTCTGGCACTATTTTTCTACAAATTATTGTAATTATAGGTTTTTTAAAAACCAGTGTTGGACAATTTATTGGCCGTTGAATAACACCAAAAGATAGAGTTAAGTAACAATTTTTGAGGCAGGTAATTTTGAGCCATTTTTACAATAGTTTTACACTCTGGATATCACTTTGATTGGTATTTTTTAAATATGAGATAGACAAAAGAGTGAAATTCAATGGCATTTGAATTTTCATCGATAATGTTAACGATAAAGATATGGCATTTGTCGTTATCTATATCGTTATCGATGACGATAATTATTGCAATAATTTACTTGTGTCCTTTTTTGACCAGTTACTATTCTACAACTTTTTACCCTCTATTTCATCTCCGATATATTCCTACAGCTACATAAGTACGATGATCAATCTACTTTCAACTTTAACCACTCAGCCACAATGAAGTCATGGACGGCATCAAAAACGCCATGGACAAATTTCTTTTCAGGACTCCGGTAAAGATTTTAAAAAATACTAGATCAATTTTACATACCTAAATATATATTTACAATATTTGCAATGGAACCTTAGCTTGCATTTGACGTTCTGAAGGAGATCTTTTGGTCCGAAAATTAGGATTTTAATAATAATTTTCTAAAAACCTAAGAAATATTCATAGTTTCTAGGAATATCTGTATGTCAAATTAAATAATGTATTTTGTATTTTGTTTAACCATAACTTTTGATGACTTTCTACGATGGAATATGGTCAATAAAAACTAATTAACTAACTAACTATTAATTTTCTAACGTGAAATGCCCCCAGCCATTGACTTCCCCAATATTTTACATTGTGTATTTGGCATTAGAGTTTGGAACAGTTTTAGACAGCTGCGTTTTGGACGTCCAAAATGGCATTTCTCGGATTTTACCGGCACTTACGTTAAGATTCAGTTTTTCCAAGATTCCAACCCAAGTTATCCATAAATGTTCAAGAATTCAAGATGTCGAAAAAGTTTGCTGTTACATTTCGCCAATGACGTGACGGAACGTGGTTTGTCCCAGTCAGTCAAATATGAATGGATTCACCAGATGCAGGTGTCACAAATGTTTGTATTTTTCAGGCAAAATGAGCTCGAAATATGTATTACGAAAATTGTGGTAAGCGCAGACAACTGCAAAAGAACATTTGCAAACATTTTTTGGGGGATCGACTCTTGGTAGAACAAGACACTCCAAATATGTGACTGTATAGGGCACAAAGAAGGCATAATCGAAAATTATTTATTAAATTTTCATTTGTGTGCTTTCAAATACGAGGAGAAAATATCAGAAGAAAATTGGAATTATTAGGGTCCGACAATAGGAGGTCACTTAAGTTTTTGGTTTGTCGGTGGGTCTGTGGGTCTGTGCACACGATAACTCGACAACGGTTTCGAATATTTGAATGGGGTTTTCGGTATTATGTTCAGGAGAGCACAGGTAAGAACCCTTTAGATTTTCGGCCCAATCGGTCAACGTCTTCATGGTCTACGGGCACCAATTGTCTCTTGCTTTGCTACCCATACCTACAGTGCAAAGCTGTAGAATTTTGGCTTGGTCTGAACCAATTTGCATTAATTACATATTGGTAACACCATGTTACCATGCATCAAAAAAATTTGTGTTATTTTTTAAAAGCTAAAGATAGCTTTTCAGAGCTCATTAGCCGCTTTATGAAGCGCTCATAGGTCGCTTTAAAAAGTGGCTAGGTTTGCTCGTTTTCCACGTTAATCGATAATATCTCACAGAATATTGTCGGACCTTTACCATACTCTTAGAAGGTATTTTTTAAATGAGTAGAAATGAAATGTTGTGACGTTCGCAGTACAATAAATAAAGACAATTCTTGTGGCTGGATGAGGCTAATAAAAAGTTTATTTCTGTGTTTCGACAAATTATATTATTTTGAACTACAAACGTTGGGCCGAAAAACTCAGCCACAGAGTTTTTCTTTCCACTTTTACATTGTGTATAATATGCATTTGGAGGTTTACAAGTCCAAAATGGTACAAAACCGCTAATATCATGTTTAACTTTTCCCCACTTCCATTTCCGTGCGCCAACACTAATGCTGACACATTTTTACGGAATTCATACAGGGACAAAGGATGAGATCGAATCCGAATCTGTGAGCAATTTAAATAAATCGATTTTGCCTTGAATACGCTAAAACGCGATAGACCTATACAGAATTTCAGGTTAGTGGGTCGAACGCATTTTCTCTCGTTTGGATATACGCCGCTAAAGGTTTTGTGAAAACTAGCTGAGCGCAATCGAATAAACGTTACTCGCTCTGACGTCATCAAGAGTAAATTTTCCGCTAGAGAATTTAGCAGCAGTCAACTTTGTGCGCTATTAAAAGCAAAAAGCAACTTAACTCAAAATCTGAAATTGTATCCCAGATAATGATTAATTACATTGATACCACCATTTTCATCAATCAATTAACGCCTTCCAACTCCCAAGTTTGGAAATAAATTCCTTGAAAACTGAAATTTGAAAAAAGCCATACTGTTCGCTACTTTCAACTTAAGAGGTTATTGACGTAAACAACATCAGCAATAATCTTCACCCAGAAGATCCGCGATGCTAAATGCATGTACCTATGCAAATCGACCTAAAAAATGGCCTTTGCTACCAATCCCACACTCGTCTGGCCCGTCAAGACCTTCCCTCTTCTCTCCCGCAACCCAACAAACACATAGGTACATACACAAATACATACAACTCACAAACTATCTCTCATTTCATTACCCAAGTCAGTTTCCATTCCACATCCTCAATTCTACATTTTTCCACGCCAAAGAAACTCACTTTCTGCTTTCTCTTCTCTGCTTTCTCCACACACATTTTTCTCACTTTACTTTCTCTCTCTCCCACGTCTTGTAAATTATACTAAATACGTACTATGGTACACATGCACATGGCATGGCACAAGCTGTTCCATGCCATGTCTCCCTTCCCTTCTTCGCTGTTCCCTGTTCCGCTGTTCACGGAGACAAGAGAAAGACAATGTCGGAAGCATGACCCTTGCCTCTGCCGTAGACACAGACACAGACACAAACAGACACACTCATTTATTTCTACCAGCCAGCATCCAACACAGCCAACACAACCAAGGATCCCATCACAGCTAAGGATCGGGCATCGGAATCAGCAGTTCCAAGCAGTTCCAAGCATCTTGAAACATCCAAACATCCCTATTCCTAGCTTCCAAGTAACAAACAACAAAACTGCTGCTGTTTTTACACAAATTGTGTATAAGGATACGGCGTGGAGGCTTGCCAAAAAAATCCATATTTTTTGTGTGTATATAATCTTCTCGAGAGATTCATCGTCCCATCGTCCCTTTAATAGCATCTCTTCATTAAGTGCTCAAGTGCCCCTGCCTCATACTGTGAGGGACATATATATAAATATACTGGCCCTAACTCTCACAGCCAAGCAAAATAAAAATGACAAAAAATACAATTCACGAGAGACACAAGAAATATGGAGATACAATGGAGAGATGGGAACGTGGAATATTACCCGAATAAATTGTTTTGTACGAGTCGGGGAGCCTAATTAAGTGAACCAATTAACAATATTTTTAGGGGAAAAAGAGTTTCGCGAGTTTTTGGACTTTTAATAAATAATTTTTTGTGGAGTTTTGTCTCTTGTCTCATCCCCAGTCAAATCAAAACGTGGAGGTGATCAAGTAATCAACAGAAAAAAGTTCGATTGTTGTGAAATAAGCGGAGAAAAAAATATGTATTTTCTATGGGTGCTGGGAGAAAGTTTGGAGAAAGTTTGTTAACTTTGTTTGTATTCGCAAAAAGGGAAAAAATATGTAGCTTTTTGAAAGTGTAGCCTTTTTTGGAAAACATAATGTGCCTCTAATAGAATAGTGTAAATGAAAATGTAAATATATATATATATATAGTTTTTGGAAATTAATTTTGTGGGCACATTTACACAAACACATACCTAAAGTAATATGTAAATATTGCACATGAATTTACATTTTCGGTAGTTTTGAAAGATAATAGGAGAAACCAAATTTTACGCAACGGCAACATATCATATCAGCAACAACATTTAGTAGGAGAGGGAGATTCTCATTGAAACTTGTCTTATTTTGAAGAGAAAAAAAATAAGGTTAAACGTGGAACCACCATTTCAAATATTTCCAAAAAAAATTAAAATTTTTGTCTAGTCTTGAAAGAGTCTTGTAGAAATTCGAAATTCTTAGTGCCGTTAGAAGTGAACACAGGGAGATCATGGACCTGAACGAATCAACAATTTTTCAAAAATGAGAGAAAATAAAAAGAAACATGAGTGAAAGTTGGGAGTCATGAGTGAACACGAATGTCTACAAACCAAAAAAAGCTAAGTTTTTAAAGCTAGTGTTCTAGGGTAATAAGGTATTAAAGACAAATGGATTGGAACGAGTGAACAGGATTAGAGATACTACGGCCACGGACGACGGACCCAGTTTGCAGTACGATGGACCACTTTCGGTACCGGAACTCGGTCAAAGTCATCTCGTATATTGACATGGTAAGTTATGCCGTGCTTTTATGCGAAAATACTTGGTTAGTGTGAACTACTAAAAGGTCCTTAAAGGGCAAATGACTGATAAGGTCCAAGCAGGTTTCTGAAATATTTCGAAGAATTTGAGGGAAATGTTATTTCAACTTGATACACCCCATTATTATGGAGTTGAATGTTGATGAGAAATTTGAATTTCGGTGGGAAATTGAAATTCGGGAGTGTGATCTGAATTTTATGGGAATTATAAATTACACATCATCGCCACCAATTTTTTCGTGGTATCCTTCAAGAAAATCGCTTGTTTGGGTATATTAGAAGTCATGAGCTTGATTGAAAACAAAGTTTTTGTGCAAGAAATTTCCCCAACCTACAAGTTAAACTTTAGTTATCCATAGTCGGGTAGGACTCAGGCAGACTGGGGTTTTTCCCTCTATGTTGAAACTGGGATGCAGTACCCTAAGATTCAATGCGGAGCAGCTGCATGCAGTACCTTAAGAAAATTACATGTAAAAGGTAATGCAGCGCCTTTAAAATTTACATGCGAAGACAGCATGCAGTACCTTAAGAAAATACATGGGGGAATCTGTATGCAGTACCTTAGGACCCCTAAGGTACTGCATGCTGACTTCCATGTATATTCTTAAGGTACTGCATTGATTTTTCTTAACAATTTTGCTTCAGGTACAGCATTGGACCTTGCCATGTATTTTTCTTAAGGTACTGCATGCTGCCTTCGCATGTAAATTTTAAAGGCACTGCATTACCTTTTACATGTAATTTTCTTAAGGTACTGCATGCAGATTACCCATGTATTTTCTTAAGGTACTGCATGCAGCTGCTCCGCATTAAATCTTAGGGTACTGCATCCCAG
Source organism: Seira sanloemensis (assembly GCA_027743915.1). Taxonomy (NCBI): domain Eukaryota; kingdom Metazoa; phylum Arthropoda; class Collembola; order Entomobryomorpha; family Entomobryidae; genus Seira; species Seira sanloemensis. The sequence goes on from JAHZMY010003649.1 coordinate 14,004, forward strand.
TTTCAACATAGAAGGAAAAACCCCAGTCTGCCTGAG
>JAHZMY010003650.1:0-31032 GCA_027743915.1 Seira sanloemensis
AAATTAATCTCACGCGTGAGAATGTTTAACACCTTCATGGTATAAGGGCAGTTCACAATAATCCTGTTTTTTTGGATTCAGTGGCTGAGTGATTTAACTGTTCAATAGTTCTATCATTCACCCTTAAAATACATACATACATGATTTTTGATAAACAATAATCGAAATATCTTTTTTGACAAAAAAAACACGTAAAAATATTGTTTTCTGGATTGAATACCTCAGGTCCCGTTGTTGTTTGCATGTTTTCTATGAATTCATAAAACAAAATCACGTTGCTTCATGATATATTTACTGATGTTTTTATTTCCTTTCATAAGACGTACCTGCGAACATTAATCCATGGGTCGTATTATGATGGCGTTTCATCTCCAGCTTGTCATTACTGCACATCCGACATAGTCCGCAGGGATAAACCGCTTTGGTTTTATTGATTTGGAAGAGCTGTTGGACGGGCTTCGGGAACTTCTTTGGTGGTTTGGTTGAGATCTTTCCTTTACTTGAAAAAAACAACACAGGATGTTAAATGTTTGAATTTTAATTGTAGGCATAAAATTATAACTATTGGAACTTACTTGTTTTCCTCGTTAAGTTTTTTACGCATAACCCCGTATCAACATGTGTATGAAGTCTGGTCTGAGTTTGGAACAGAGAATCACAAATGGGACACCGACCGGGACTGAGATTGGTGTTTTTGTTTTCCTCAATTACATGAGTCCATTTGTGAAGTTCAAGTCGCTTTTCGGTCGCGAAAGACCATATTCCCTTAGGGCACATGGTGCAGTGGTGTTTTTTTCTCTGTTCACAAAAAGTTGCCATCATTCTGTGGACATGATACGCATACGCGTCGCTTATAACACTATGCGGATCTCCACACATTCAACAAACCAGATTGTAAGGCTTCTCGTTCTTGTCATTTAAATGACGGATGTGACACTTGACTACGTGAAAATGTATTGCACTCAATTTTTTAAACTTTTTTTGCACAGTTCACAGGTCATCAAATTTCGTTGGTTAAGTTGTTTCTTTCTGTACTCACAGTTTCTCTTGTGTTTTCTTAGATTCTGCGTATAGTGTTTAGTAAATGTTTTTTTACAAAACGGGCACGCCGATATTACTTGACCCAACGCTTTCGCTTTTGGGTTACCCAAACACTCGTACTAATCATGACGTTTTAGTACACTTGCGAAGTTGAATCTTTTGTGGGTAAGCTTGCAGTGTGGGCACGGCACTCCTTTGGTATTTCCATACAACTTCATGCTGAGGCGACAGGTTTGCATGTGATGTTTTAGTACGTCTGGGTTCCCAAAGCGTGATTTCCTTTGGCCACATGACGGGCATCCTGGGTACTTCAGTCGATCTTTAAGCACCGGGCATTTCTGTTGTTGATGGCAAAGTAAATATTCTGGATGATTAAAACGTGTGCTTGTGCAGTATGCGCATTGAGCCACACCATTGACAACGTTGTAGTCTCTGCGTACAAGTCCACATGCACGGCCGAACAACGGATTTGCTACACATCTCTTTTCATGCTGCCGTAGTCTACATTCAATTTTGAAGTGTTTTTTGATAGTTTGCACGTCAGTGGCTTTAGACGAGCGGGACTTTTGGCACAACGGTAAAGCTGATGATTATGTAAGTATAATCTCCCATATGTATTTTGGCAATATTCGCACGTCACTGTAGTTGGATTTAATTTGAAGCACGTTGATATGTGTCTGCGTAGAATTCTGTTAGTTGCAAACAATTTTTTGCAGCCATCGCATTCGTGCGTCTTAACCTTGTCCCACGTTATAGCTGGATTTGCTTGCAATGATTATTCATGTGAACCTTTTTGTTTCTGAATGATGTCAAAAAAATTTCACAAAAATCACACTTAAAAGGACCTGACCCGACCCCTCTACACTTTTTGACATGTTCCGGCATTTTTTTAGGAAGAATCTTCCGTCGGCACTTGACGCATGTTTCACATTTATGTTTCCTATTTTCACAAAAAGGGCACGAAACTTGGAAATGTCTGCGGAGACTATCTTGATTTTAAAGTCCTTTTTGCAAGGATCATACCGATACTTAACATTGTTGACTTTTTTATTGTTCATTTTGGTTTCTTTAGATGGGTACGAAAGTTTGATGAGTTTTTTTACATCAGTTTGGTTATTAAATTCCTTTTTGCACTGATGACAGCTGTCATTAACGCATTTTCCTTTATTATTCTTCATTATAGTCCCTTCAATCACAATTTAAAGAAGATTCTACTACGTATCCAATTACGTTATTCAGCAATCGCAACTACGGAAAGTCTGACTGAAGGGGCGCACCACGAAAAACAGAAGAGAAAAAGCTTTGCTCTGCTGGAATGTTCTGCAAGCTAGGTTTGTTTTTCTGCTTGTAGTGGCGCGAGTTATGACTTCAACTTTTATAACATGTAAATGATCTGCACCCCTACCTTTTCTGAAGTAATAAAATATCCATAGTGGCGCATCAGATTTGGAGCCTTAAGAGATATAAAAGAGATGGATGTGTGAGTGATGCGTCTCATATTTCTCTAAACATTTGAAGTGGACACGAAAACTAGAGAAACTGGTAAAAAAAAGAAAGCTGCTCCACTTTCCCTCTTTTGCTTCTGTTTATTTTTTATGTTGAAATAATAATATACTTTGTAGAAAATGGATTGAAAGTAGCTTAAAAACTGGTTAATTAATTTGTATAGCTAACACGTCTTTATTAATACTAAAAAGCCATTCCAAATTATTAATGATCATATTGGTAACATTTGATTATTGTTTAAAGAATTAAGGGAAAAAGTAATTCTAAAGTATTAAGTTATTGAATCCTATACGGGTAGTTAAGCAATAACAATAATTCATCTAATAGTAATTTTTATTTTTTAATTCATAGGTCGGTAAACCAACTTTTACCAAATTATTCTTCCAAATTTTCATACGAATAACAAACCTTCGCAAGATAATGTCAAAAAGAAAGCAACTCACTTAAACACATTTATTGTTGATTATTAATCAATACTTTAGCGTAAAATGTCAATGTTCTATAACGACTGATTTAATAATTCATTACATTTACACTATTTTATCATTATCTACATTGGAAATACATTTGCAAAGAAAAATGTAAAACACAAATTCATGAATTCATTTACGAATATCTAAGTAGTATTTGAAAAAGAAAGATTTAAAAAAAATTTGCGCATAAATACAAAAATTGATTGCTTCAATCAAACTCTCCCCACGGATAGCCAAGCACACAAGTAAAGAAAATTACAATCCAACCAACTCGCGGGTTCTTATGGTGGCTCCAAATCTGTTTAGCAGAGTTTGCAATGTTCGCAAACTCTGGTTGTAATTTCCGACAAATACTTGGGGGTTGTACACAACTATTAAGAGTTGACGTCCTCTGGATAGAGCCACTGTCATTTTTTCCTCTGAAAAGTGTCCGACCTCGCGCAATTGAGTGTGAGGATTCACAACACCAGTCCTCACCATTGACAGGATGGATATCTTGTTCTCTGCTCCCTGGATTCCTTGGACAGTGTCTGTTGGGACCATTTGATCCTAAAAAACCAATATTGAAATCGTGAAACTCTGAATAATTTGTTGACATTTCAATATTTATGCGCATAGTTTTTTTCCACCTTACCATTCTCCTAAGTTCGTCTATGATGACTAATTCTTGCCCTGTGTAGAAAGTGACGACGCTGATATCTCCTCGTGTCAAACCAGGTTGTTGGAGGAGTCTCTCGACGACGCGTGCAACGATCCTTGCCTCTCCTACATTTTCAACGTCACCCGCCACCTGAAAAAATACAAACATTGTTCAGTATAAATTTTTACACATAATTATCATTTTGAAATTAAAAATTCAAAGAAAATCAAAACAAAATTGTTAAATACCTGCGTCTCCTGGTAGATGTGAATAAGGAGAACAATGTTGTTGTTTACGTTTTCCACGAAAACGGCTCTAATTGCATTACGCACGTCGACGTCGACAAGAATTCCACGAGGAGGATCTTGATGGGCATCATTATACGCAAAATGAGACAATAAATCTCTGATGCCCGGGAGAAGTCGGAACTGGGTCACTAAATGAGTTGTTGGAATTCCTAGTCGCCTCAAAAAGAAGAAAAGATTTTACTTTGCTTGTATCCACAAGCAACAAATTATACGTAGAAAATAAAAAAAACCTTGTCATCATTATCTCCAGTAGACTTATTTGAAGTCCAGCCAATTTTGCAGGGTACGAATGCACGTGCTCCCTTAGCTTCATGACGTCCCCGATGAATGTAATGCGATTAGGGTTCAAAGGGAAGACCGCTAACGATGTTGGAACGGACGCGAACCCCGCTTCGTCGAAAACGATGCCCAGGTTTGCTCTCTTGAAGGCAGCCTCAAACTTCTCATGCCCTATCAATGAGATGGTTATGATGATGATTTTGTATTTGTCCAAGATTTCCTCTTCCAGCTGCCTGACATGTCGACGGTATAGCGTTTCTTGTTGCTTGGTGAGCCGGTCAAACTCCATGTTCAGAGCAACTAAATTTTTTATACAAGTAATGAATTACATTTATATGCGCATATTTATTTCGTAACAAAAAAAGTTCTCATAGTTTACTAACATTGCCTAAAAGGTTGGAAAACGTCATGGAGGAGGTAGCGAGGGTGGTTTCGAACCAAATCATGCAAAGCGTCAACTCCAAACGGCAGATCTAAAACAAACAAAAAAAAAATGCACACGGTGAATGATCAACCTTCAGGTCAAACAAGCATGTATTAGATTGAAAGATTTACCCATTTGCTTCAGGTTACGCATGTACAGGTCTTCAGTCCGTCGCGAAAACACCTTTAAAATGCGGATTGTATTTGGGGGTAGCCTAAATGCCGGGGGAAATCTTATCGCCATCCGAACAATATGATAAGCCGCCGAGTTTTGTGGTGTAATAACACCACTTTCTCATGCAACGTGTAGGCGATGATGAAAGAAAGTGCGGCTGCAACCAGAGACTTTCCAGTTCCAACGGGTCCGCAAACTATTGAGACGCCGGCATCTATTGCCGTTCTTACCGCACGAATCTGTGCAAAATCATAGAAAAAGGTTATGGTACCGGAAACTGAAATCTGCGTATATTATAATTAGTATTAACAGCTTAAGTATTAACATTAATAGTACCAGCGTTGGGTCAAGCTGGGTGGCCAAAATCGTGTCGTCCGCCGCAGATAGAGGATATTGTCGACGCATGACCGGCATCCAGTCCCTGTTTTGCGCACGCTGAAGAAGAATTCTACGTAGAATGGGGTAGTCAGTAGGTCTCACTTCAATTGTTTGAAGAAGTCTACTTTGCTTCTTGTAGATGCTGTACGCTGGTCTCGGGATGACAATGCATGCACGTGGGAGGTTGTCTCGAAGTTGGTTGTACAAAGTCGCAGAAAGCGTCATCTTCACCGTCAAGTCGAGCTCGACTCCAATCTCCTCAATGCGATGAACGACACCTATCGAATACTAAAAATACAAAATTTCAAACAATACTAATGAAGACTTTGACTTCATTAAATACAAAAAAATCGCTTACGGCTGGTTCTGCTTGTACTTCAACTGATCTCATTGTTTTTTAGTTCGCAATATTCCAAAATGGTGTGCGGTTCATCCGGATAAGGCAGCTAACTTCGTGGAATTTTTGATGTTCAGCCGAAACCAATATTATGTGCGTTATCCTACCATTAGCAAAAAAGTCATCCAAGATCCGTTCCTGAGTCTTCATGTTATCGAAAATAAGAGGCTGAAAAATTCCACGTAGATGGTTCATCGATTGGACGAACATCCTGACTGGAGGAAAAATGCAGTTTGGTCTCTTTCGTGAATGTTTAGCATGAAGGCTATGGCTAGACCTTTTCCAAATTATACGCAGACAGTTCTAGTTCAGCTTCAAATTTTAATCTCGGCGAATTTAAATAAACACCCTGCATTTTTTGTCCACCATTGTATACCATAAGATATGGAGACACTTTTTTAAAAAATGATGTCAATGTGCTCTATATGCTTGCACGTAAAAGAAAACTATCTATACTTTGTCGATTATGCTACAAACTTTTCACTTACTATTGATGGTCTTGCGGAAAATAGTGCTGAACAAAGCAATAACATGAGATTTTCCATCACTTTTACAGTTTATGAAAATGGTAGAAAACCGCCAGTAAAACAATACCGCTATTTTTCCTTGATTTTAACATCTATTTTCGTAAAGAAAATGCTATGGTGGATTAAAGAGTTTATTCAGTGAATAAATTGATAAGGTTTGCAACGTAATAAATATTACTTCCGCATATACTATATACTTACTGAAATACCCTGTACATTTCCTTTAAGAACTTTCTTGTAGGTGGAGGAAGTAACGGTTCCAGCGAGCAACTAACCCTCGCTGAAAAGAATGTATTCTTGCACAAAGGAATATCTGCCCGAATATGCTTAAAAATGATATTTTTTTCAAAAGCAGGACCATATTTTATCTATGGTCCAAAAAAGCGCAAAAAAATTACTGGCAGGGGTGTTTTTTGCGAGAGGCTTGCGAATGTTACAGTTAGTAACAGGTTCTTTTAGTTTTGAGAAATGAAGAAAATTTTCAGATGCGAAGAGGGGCAATGTGATACTCCTTAATAATTTCATTATAAAATTATTCCGTGTTGCAAATTAAAACGCGGAGTTACCTCATGGAATTGAAACTGGCTTTATGATAATTTTGAAAATTGTAAGTCTTTCCTCTTTAACTGTTGAATTACTTAACTAAGACTTATTATTGTTTTGGTTTGTCGGTCCCCTTGCAAGTTCTCAACTCTTCGAAATCTTTTTCAACTTGGCTTTTTTGACATGGGATAATAGTGGTTTCGTTAAAAAATGATTAGATCTTTTGGCACATATCGATGAAGGTCATTAGAAGGATCAAATTGAAATATATAAAATGTTGCGGGTCCAAATCACGGGATTGGTGAGAAATATACATCTTTTGATCATAATCTCAAAATGGACAATAGCCAACTGAAAATGACTGTTATAGTCATTATATTTAATGAAAAATTCAACATGTCCATAATGTTTTAAATATAGCACATATTATATGGTGTAAATGCTCCATGGCTTAATTACTTATTAATTACCAAAGCTCAAAACTTTAGTGCAAATGTTAACCATAACGAAAGTTAGAACTCGTAATCAATAGTATATACCATTCTCAAGTTACCCCAATGCACCACTTAAATGATTCGCACTCGTCTCGCCACGTAGCGATTACGCATGTTAAATACACTACAGTTTAAACAAAAGTTTGTATACATTCGAGTATCCGTCGAAATCGCAGTATTAGCTATTCAAAAATACATGTCAAATCTCCCATAGAAATTCATTGACTAACTTTGGATTTTTTGAGATGCGTGAAGATAACGCGTTCAGCGCAAGATTTAATATTTTTGTAATTTTAAGTAAATGAGTAGTAATTTGTTAAACTTTCAAAAATAATATAAATCATATGTTGTAATAGATCATTTCAATGAGAAAAATAACCTCCTTGTTGTTTCTGAATTTACAAGTAAGCATTACAGATATATAAAACACGTTATTAAGCTGCTTTAAACCGGCTCAAGGAGGATGTGACGTAACTTCGTATACAAATTTGTCGGACCATTCTAAGTCAAAAACTTTTTTCCCGATTCGGCTTGGTTTTCGAGATATCGGACAGACAAGATTAGGGTCAAAGAGACCTGCGGTAGTCATTCCTTTGAACAATAATACATACAAATACAATTTTACTGAGGGTTGCTATGGAAGCAGGCAGAGTAGTGGGGATGGTTTCTGGGGGCAGGAGGAGGCGATTTTTGAATGAAATGCATCAGCAATAAATAGCGAAGGTCAAAACTACGAATAAATTATTAGGTTGACTAAATACTTTTTTAAAGTGGGGTTTAGCGCAATTTCCTACTGCTCCGAAATGGAATGGCATAAGCCTTAGACCGGTGGAGGGGTCCGATTTGGTTTGGCCTATGCCCACAGCAAAAAGCATAGCCAGCAGTCTGCTGACGATGAAGCTTTAGGTGGTGCTGCTTTTAGGTTATTAGCTCCACGAAAACGGTTTTCGCACCTGACAGTTTTTTGTTGGCACAGTTTGGTATCGATATTTTTTTCGATATATAGTTGGCATTATATTTCGATATATATCTATATATATATATCGAAATTGCATATAGATATCGAATTCAGCCAAGAAAAATATCGAATATAGATATAGATATAGAAAAAAAATTATTAAAATATCGAATATAGATATCGATATAGAAAAAAATATTTTAAAATATCGAAAATATATCGAGCTGAAGTTTTTATAATTAATAACTGTTTTAAGTGTATAAAATTGCAAAAAATCTATATTTTGGTAATTATTGGGACGCATTTCTATAATTCTGGTTGGATTTTTATCTTTTGGGTACATTTGTTACCACTTTTTTGTCAAAAGATTAAATTTTTGCTGAATATGTTTCAAAAAATAGAAATATCGAAATATATCGAATTCGATTTTTTATATAAAATATATAGATATCGATATAGATATCGAAGGATTTCTGAAACTATATCGAATATAGATATCCATATCGAAAAAAATTCGAGGCAAAATATAATATAGATATCGAAAAATTCTGGAGCAAAATATAATATATAAATAGATATCGTAAACGACCCTCGATACCAAACTGTGGCTGTTGTCACCCGCGCCATATTTATTAGGTATTTGTGTACATGATAACGTAAATGTTATGGCGTACACATTAAGTATGAAACGCAGTATCAGTCATGAAATGAACAATCGTAAGGAATCGCAATGTCATTGTCAGAAGCGAACTTGAAGACAGAGGGACAAATATGTACAATAATCAATGAATGCACTTTGAGGTTCAACGCTGACTATAAGTACATTCTGTACATTGTAAATAACGATTCGTGGCGTTGACAACTATCAACTATGTATGTTATATGCGCACTTACACAAATTCAGTAATATGTATAGACAAAGAATTTTTGAGTCGTGGGTTTTTTCTGTCATGACATGACATTTTGTCATTTCTCGCCTTTTTCTGGCAAAATCAGTTTATCATAATATACAATATAGTATGCGTATTAACTACGTTTTATTTCTAATTTTTCCATTAATATATTTTTTGGCTTAAGGGATGACTATGTTTTATTTTTTGGAATTCGAAAAATTCTCTTTAGTCTCATATGTAAAAACTCATATGTGTTTTTTTATGTTTTTTATTAAGTTTCTTATGCAGGGAAAAACTGACGGTTTTGCTTGGCACGTACAAATTTGCGTACATGTCAGGGGTTTAAATAGAAGGCAATGACATATTGATAAACAAGTAAATGTTAATTGTCGTGACGACAAGTTTCAGATCCCCAAAATATAAAATTAATACATGAATTACATGCGAAAAAAACCATTTTGCTTAAGATCTGTAGGTGATGTATTGGAATATTTTTATTTCATTTAATTTCGTCAGTGTATTATAGCATAATTACAATCAATCATAGTAATGAATCGTGGCAAGCACAATAATTTTATATAATTCTATCTATGACAGCGACTTACAATTTGTGCCAGTCAAAATTCGCGAATACCTTAAAGAAACGGACTAAAACCATATAAAAAATCAGAGTTCCTGTACATAATACCTTAAATGTAGATAAGCGTATTCCAACTAAAATAAAACTAGCAAATCCAGGTGCAAATATTGCAAAAATTAAATTCACCATCGCAAAATGTTTATGTTCAATATTTGCGCTTAATAATTACCATTTCGAATAACGCGGACGAGCTATTATTTTCAAAATTCACTCGCCTTAAAAATTTTAAAAAATTATCAGCAGATTAGTTTCAGTTTCATCACTTGAATTTCGTTTGTATCTTTGTATAAAAATTAATTCAAATCTCCAATTGAAATTCTCAACTTCCAAAAATACATGAACTCCAAACAAAACTTTGCCATTCTGATCAAACCCAATTAAGAATTTTCGACTTCACACACATGCAAAATGTGTGTTTGGACACATCGACAAATAGATGACTTTACTTAACTAACTTAATTATATTAGACAGCACCAAGTATTCAATTAAATAACTATTGATGAGTTTGGGCTTGATCATGACTAAAATTTATATTGTTTCAATGATTCAAACCGACTGTGGAACACTCAAATGCGAAATCTTTGCAACAAATATTTTATTTATTATGATGAGGACAATTTTCCTAAAATATTATAGTCACGAGAGGTAAACTAGCAAAACGACCGTTTGCAAACTTACAAGACGTTAAAAGTACAGCACAATGAAAGTGTAGAAGTATAAAAAGCAATTTAAATATCATAAAATGTACGGACGTTGTAGTATAAAGGTAATACATGTTTCAGAGTGTAGCGATACTGACACCGTGAGATCGTTAGAGATCCTCACATTCATGAAACCGGGGGCGAGAAATATACATTTTAACCTTTCAGGTTTTCAACTTGTGAGCGACAACTTTTCGCGTACACCTCAACCTAACACACGAACTCTTGAAATGAAAGCACACATTGAAGAGCATTAAATAGAATTGGACTGATAAAATTTGTAATGAAGAAGGAAATGATTTAAAAATTACATAAATACAATTATTAAGTGCATTGTTGGAATAACTACACGGGTTATCATTTTTACTTTTATTTACCAAAATTTCCTCGTCATTCAGTTCTTCTCCCAACTCACTTGCAATCTGCTTTAGGTTTTGAAAAGTAATTAGTCCTGTGTGATCCTTGTCGAAAAGGTTGAATGCTTTCTGAATTTCGTCCTTGCTGTCCTTTTCCGATAGTTTCATTTCAATGACAGATAAAAAATCCATGAAACTTAGGCGCCCTGCAAAGACAATTTAATAAGATTCTTCAAAACAATACCTACTTTCTCTCTAATCAGTGTGTTATACAATGCAATTGTATGTAGGTATATAGATGTCTATGGTCAAACGAACCTGTATTGTTTTTGTCGACTTTCTCCAGAATCTTTTTCACGTCGTTTTTTCTGGGTTCAAAGCCAACCGCGCGGAGTGCAACCTGGAACGAAATTCAAAGTTAATTTACAAGTTTATATCAACTGCTTTTTAAATGGTAATCAGAGAAATATAAAAGTATTTATGCGTAAAACATGAACCCCAAACACTTTTTAATTCAAGCCTAAAGTAAATTCAATTTGGTATTCAAAAAATATTTCCATAAAACTTTGCCAATTACCTAACTAAACTTATGCCTACTAGCTTGATATTTTAAAGTATTGCAGCACAGAAACAGCAATTTAATTTCGTATCCTTTTCAATTTCAATAGTCTTTGTTCAAGTTCAAGCATGGTCTAAAACTAGAAGCCGCATTGCAAAAAGGCAATAAAGTTTTCTAAAAAATACAATACAAATACATAATATTATTTGAAACTCAAACACGAAGAGAAGCTATCCGGTACAAATTATTTCTCTAATGACATCACTAATTGAGCTACTTGTTGCATTAGATGCGTAGTTGACAAAGACCAGAATTAAAAGTCTTAATTGACTCAACTTTTTTTACCTTCAAATCTGCCGCAGAGATGTGACCATTGCCATTACTGTCAAAGTTTCTGAAAGTGTCAACGACGTCCTTTTTCTGTTTTGCCGTCAAGTCGCTCTTGCTCTTTAGCACAGCTTCCATCATTTCCTTGTCAGTCCTACAAGCATTGCAATTACCAGAAATAAGGATTCATCTTTCAAGATTACAAATATTATTATTAAAAAATAAATATAATTGTAAATGAATAATAGTAAGCAAAAAGGCAGTAAATACAAAACATAAATACATTGGAACAGAAGTAACATTGGCCCGCCTGCTAATTCTTGTGGCAGTTTGCTGAGCTTCACTGCTCTTGTCCAACTGGCACGATTCTTCTCTTTTCTCACTCATACTTTCCAATTATGAAAATGACTTCTTCGCTCCTCAATCAATTATCACGGTGACCTGTAAGTAAAGTAATTCAACATTACAAAGTAGCTTAGGATAGAGAATTTCCCATTCCCACCTACTCGTACACACATTGACAAAAATATCGTGGACTAGATACTTTTAGACAAGGAGTAAAATAGAAATGTATTTGCAATTTCCTATCAAACCAACACTCTTTTACTTTGCAATTCGAAGCTAAGTAAACAATATCATAATGTACAGCATTTATAGCAACCGTAGAAATTTAAAAAAAATCGTTTGGAGGTAAACTTATATGTATACTTACAGTTACAGGTTGTTGGAACTCCTGCTGACTGAATCAGTCAGACTGATGCTGATTGTCGTTTATGTACTTTTGGAAGGTCAACTTAATAATTTTGGTTCTTAGTTTACCCTTTATTCACTCCTTCACAAGCTCATCGACACGAGATAACCTTTTATGAGATTAATAATCAGCTGCGCAGGGCAAACGAACCCAGCTGAAGAGAACAACCGTGACCGTGATATTTGGATTGTGTAGAAGAAGGGAACCCCGGTGGTGCTTGCTTGGCTGACAGTGCTGCTGCTAGAGAGAAAAAAACTTCTTTTGCACGTTTGACGGAAGGGAAATCCATTCGTGTGGAGTAGATATAAAAAGATATTTTTTGTGTAGCAGCATTTCATTCTTTGTTCATATTATGTATTTAGTTCATAGCTTTCAAATCCATCCACTATTGAACATAAAAGTTGTAGTTTTGGCATAGGTATAGTTACCTGGACGTTGGTCACCTTATGCATCTAAGCTTTTTAATTTATAATTTAATGTCTTTTACAGTGAATAGTATTTGCGTTAATGCAGAAAAGATATTTTGCTTGACATTAATGACTAATCTCACCTAAGACTTCGCTTGAGCCATTCCTTCACAAATGATTCAGAAACGTCAACTTCCAGTTTTAATCATCCGAAACGGAAATGTAATCCCATTGTGAAATTAGGAATCAGGATAACGAAGGAAATCAAAGACTAATGAAGCCTTGCTGTCGCTTCCGGTGAGAAATGCACCGTACCAGAAATTATTTTCGATGTCACTTTTTTGACGTCGTCTCAAATGATTCACGAAGCATTAAACAATCTGTTTTAGTTTTCGTTCAATAGGTTCTTTGTCAGAAGATCATTTCTCTCGTCGAGGAAATGAGACATTCTCTGAATATTTTTGCCTGCTGCAAGGCAACGACTCAGTCCTCTCCGTATTTTTCTTTATTTTTTTCAAGGGTAATACGAGAAAGGGTTTAATAATTCGATTCAAGCAAACCTATTATTATCCCACCGAATGATCCGATTTTTGTAATTTTGAGAGTAAATGCTCTTTTAAAAATTTGGAGACGCGTAAAATTTATGTACATATACTATTTACATCACTTTTGATGACATGTGAAACCCATTTCTCTAACGTTTCTGGCTGCGTATCTACATGTAAACAGAGCGAGCATCCTTCTTACTCGTAACAGGAAGTACATTTGATCATGATTTTTTACGTTTTTGAAAAATTTTGTCATATTTACGTAACCGTGTAAACAATGTGTGATGTATTAGGTTCCCTCCACAGTGGCCACCTGTCGACCCATCTACTGGTATTCCCACGATTTGGTGGTTAGCCCCATTACCAGTTACGTACATCGACTGATTTCAATATGTGCATCTTATGTAAATCCCAATCCTATAAAAAAAAGTCTGAAGTTTCGTGGTGGTACGTAACCGGTAACGTAACACCAGGATTTTTATCCGGCTCTTTGCTTCCTCGAATTTGCTGCTTGCTCATGTGCGGTGAGCTAATGCCTTCGAAATCTTTTCGTTATTAATGTCATGTCATAAAGTTTACTTTCGTAAGGCAAACGCCCGACTCCCCTTGTGGTCTTCCACTTGCCTCTATTCAAAGTATCAAATGACTTTTTGAATCATGATGTTGCGTGTAATGAATTGTGACACGCTGTATTGTATGAGATTTTGAGCCCTTCGTCTGAAGAGGCAAGAATTTTTATTTCTGATTTTTTTTCTCATGTGGCATCCGCGTCCATTGAAATTGTCAGCTGCAAGTATTTGTTAGCAATAATTATTTTTCTACAATTTACACTTTTTCTTTAAAAAAATAAAGCAGTTTGTAAAACCGGATAAAGCTTATTATTGGTGACTAAGCATTTGAAATTTTATGTAAAATTATGAGAATTGCAATGCCCAATTTTTCTATAACCGTTTTCCGGCACGAGTTTTTGTGAAATGAAATCCTTGTCGTTTTCAGTTTGAAAAAAAATCTTTCCAGTTTTCCCATATTTTTTGCTAGAGCATATGTAAACTCATTTCCTCCGAAACACTTTTAGTATTACGTGTGCATAAGGCGGTGCACATAAACATGGTAATAAATTTTTTGACTTTTGCGACGTCAAAGAGAAAATGATATTTTTACACAGTTTTGAGAGTGATGATCATGTAATAAAATTGACGTGACCTCCAATTTTAGCTTTAAGCGTTCAGCTCATTTACTTCATCTCATCGTCAATCGTAAACAGGAAGGCGTGGAAAGGAAATGGTGCTGAAAACTGAAGCATACGTATTAATTTTATAGACGTTCTTCAAACCAGGGGATAGTTGAGACGTTTCGCTTGCTTCTGTCTTGACATTTTCATTTTGAGTTTTAAATAGTTTCAATGTATTAATCTTCATTGGAGAGGAGATGCGCTTGCAAATATTTTTCATTTCGTCCTTAATGTTTTCCTTCCTGTCAAATCTTTTACTGTTGCAATGAGTCAGCAGCCTTTGGCGTTTTGATGGAAGAAATAAAAGGGACTGATTGGAACCAGATGTACATGAATGGAAATATATGGATAGGAGGGGTTTCGGGAACTGCGTACTTTTCTGATCTATAACGTGTCGTAAATGAATGGCAATACGGTTCGGATAGATTCAGGAAGTTGAATTGTACATATTTAGAAAGTTCATCAGATCACGAAATCCGTATGTATGGCTGCGAGTGGAGGGAGAGGCGAGTGAGTTTCGTAGCAATTGACATCCTCATTTAATCTTCATCCCCGACCGGGCTGCTAAACGTCGATGACTTGTTTTCTATTTGGTTTATTCGGGCCGATGAATATTGCATGTATGTGCGTGAGCTCGTGCTCAAGTAACTTTTTGTATGCATAATTTGCTGAGCACATAAACATGATTCAAGACTTTCAATTTTTTTATTCTTTTAAATTGTAACTAAAGCATAATGATATATTTATAGGTATTATATATGTATGTATATATAATTAGCTCTGTAATCCATTACAATAAAATAATCTTTAAAGTTTTCAAGCGATAAATTAAAATTGACTTGATCATCATTGTCTTCAAACAGTTGTCAAACTGAGAGTTCAAAACTAAACACTTCTCGACACAGGTTTAGTTTCTGATTTAAAAAGCGAAATACTTGTATCGTGCAATTAACGTATGCCATACATATTTATTATATATACTGTGCAGTGCGATTGTATCTGTGAAAGTAGCTTATATAATAATTTATATAATTACATTGCATAGCAGACAACGTGTTGTTCATCATCTCCAAATCCGCATACCTTATGCTACATACCTTTATAAAAATTATTAATATGGCTCTCTCTTAAAAATGTAAAAGTTTGATGTAAGAAAATCCGAGAAGAAATTGAATAAAGAATAGCGCGCATGATTATTCCTCAAATACTAAAACCCTACAACTGACTCTTGGCCTCGCTCTTTTCCGCCCAGGCTGGAATGGAAGGCAGTGGTCGTTTCTGCGTGTCACTCCCCCCATTCGGCCCATTGCCCCTGTACAAACTGTCCTTAAGAAAAGGAGATA
The DNA here is from genome assembly GCA_027743915.1 of Seira sanloemensis. Classification (NCBI taxonomy): domain Eukaryota; kingdom Metazoa; phylum Arthropoda; class Collembola; order Entomobryomorpha; family Entomobryidae; genus Seira; species Seira sanloemensis. The sequence goes on from JAHZMY010003650.1 coordinate 15,900, forward strand.
AGACAGCACTGCCCCGAGACGCATCCGCACTCGACACAGAGCGTTTCAACTTGTCCGCCGCACTCAGCTTCTGGGGGCCGCGCGCACTGTCAAGATTATTCACGTGGACGATTTTGACTGGGGAGGATGGAGTCGCGAGCGCTGGATTCGAGCAGGACAAGTCATTCTCCTTAATCTTCCCTAAAAGTCTTGGCGAGTTGTGATTGTGAAAGCTACTCGAATGCGGAATGGAGATTGGCGGCGGAGGCACTGCAATCGTGATCGTGTTCGAATGAGAGTGTGAGATGGGAGCCTTTAGTAAATTGGCCTTCTTCGCGGGTGACGTTGGTGCAGAGCCCACAGACTTATTTTGGTGAGTCGACGGCTCATTCGACAGCTCGGCGTACACATGCGTTTGAACATCTTTTGGCTCGGTATATTCACAAAGAATTGGCCCATTCGGTAAGGGGCGTTTTGAGGGAGTGCTGCTGCCGAAACTGAAAATATTCTTTTTTGGGGAAGGGGACGGTCGACTCTTGGAGCCGTGACTGAGGCTCCGCTTGTCTTTCGAAGGGGACGTCTTCGCCCCACCAGCACCACCATTCGTCGTCTCGATTTGTAAAAGTTGCGGCGTCAGTTCCGAATAAATGTGCATGGAGGAATCCGAAGGATCCGCGTATTCACAGAGAGGTGCAGTCTTTGCTTTATTTTTTATCTGAGCATAGCGTTGAAGAGGAGGCACTCCGGTCGGGGGCGCACTCGTTGGGAGGGGAGGAGGCGTGTCGCTCACCGGACTCGACTTGCTGCTGGGCGGGGGACTGCTGTTCAGTATGAGCGGATCGGAGCCTCCAATCGACACGCTGACTGAAGTAGACGCTGTTTGAGCTAGAGGAGAGGAGGACGTTGAGGGCAACAGTCGGGCGGTGGAGGCAGTGGTGGATTGACCATTGCACATGGTGACGTCAGGTGGACTAGATACGCCGGAGCCGAGGTCTTTCACCTGGATCAAGTCGTAGAGGTGATCGATCGTTTCTTTTGCGTCCCAGAATGAGTCTGGCCGAGACAGCTTCTCCCGGAGGCCTTCTAAAACCTCACTGCTCAGCTCTGTCGGCATGGTCTGAACTCCTTTATCCTCCATCTCGACGTCTTCGAGAAGCATTGACCTCGGCCTTGAACTGCTTGAAGCGTGCTGATGCTTGAACACAATGTCGGCGTACTCGCCTCCACTCATGGACTTGGTCATACCAGTCTTTTTCCCTTGAGCGTGCTCCAAATTTTGGAGAGGACCAGTTTCAGAAGTTGAGGATTTCTTCCTCGGGGCCTTCTTCCTACACAAGAAGACACACATGGTGGCAATCAGTGAGACGATGATGAATATGCCCATTGCCGCAATGAAGTAGGCCAAGATGCGGAGTCGATTGGGGAGTTGCGGTAGACCAGGAACTGTGTCGTCTGGGGCTATATGCACTTCACTCACCCCCTTCACGCACATGTACACATCCGAGTCGCACAAAAGATTGAGGGAGTCGTAATGCAGGAGTGGCGAGTCTGTCGAGTTCAAATGACCACCCTGCCTCAAGCACCCAAGCACCTTCTCGTTCACCGGGCATTCACTGTTATTCAAAATCTGCTGGTGGAACCAAGGTCGAGATCCGTTCTTCGTGAAGTATGAGACGAACGTGTTGCCGCAATCACATTCTTGCAGGAAGATGTTCCGCCGCACGTTGAAGAAGGCACTTTCGATTGATCCCGTTGAAATGAAGTCGAGCTCAACTTTGCCCCATTTGTTGCCCAGCAGTTCCACCTGAGGGTCTGCCTCGTTGTAGTGGCTCAAGTCAATCCCTTTCCTAGCGACGTAGGAAAAGGTGTTATTGGAAAAGTTGATATTCGACCAAGTCTTCACTGCAAAAGCGGAGCTCTCCACTTTGTGAAAGTTTGAGTTCTCCATGGTGATATTCGCCACCCAGCCGCAGAGCGCGTCGTGTTGAAGCACCTTGACATCGGAGTTGCTCCAAATCAAGCGATTGATGGCTGAGGCGATCCCCTTCTTTGAAATGCTGAGGATGGATGAGTTGTCCACGGCGAGGGTGTCAATCATCATCTGGCTGTAGAATGCCTCAGAGGCGATATTGTCCACGTTGGAGCTGTCGATAGTCACCTTGCCCATGTTCAGCGCGTAGATGAAGCGAGGCTCTAACGTTTTAATGCTGCACCTGCTGAATTTAATGTTGTTCATGAATGACGGGAAGGTCTTCGTTGGGACACTCTCGAGCTCGCAGAGGTTGAAGTGGACTGAGACCTGGTTTTGACTTGGATGAGTGGAGTAGGATCCTGCAAAAAGCATTTGAAAATATTATTAGATTAAATGCATATTCAAATTCATCATAATTTTTTTCTTCTTACGACATCATAGAAAATCTCAAAGCTCCGTAAGACAAAGACGAAGACAAAACTGATAAAATAATGGCACCGAGGAATGTTATGTCAAGATTCGTGCGTGAACCATCATCATTAAATCTCAAGTTCAGTGATACTGGCTCATTTTTGTATGAAAAGTTCCGCTTCATATGAACCATTGTGACGACGAAGACAATGCACGAGGCTGCCTACTTACTAAAGACTTCGAAACGAAATACGCTTCAACGGAAGTAACAACCGCACATTTCTTCCCAGAGCCTCACATTGTTGAAATCATTAGCATTCGTCTTTCTCTCCTCCATCTCTCGTCCCAACTGCCAGTCTTGCATTATATTATAGAATAATTATAGCTTTTAAAGACATTGTCGTGCTTCAGAAAGTGAAACAAGGCAAAACAAGCTTTCCCTAAATCTTACACTTTTTTTCCTCTCTCTCCTTTAGTTCTGTGAGTTTGACTGAACTGCATGAGCGAACTTGAAAGATGGCAATTTACGCGTAAACAGTGGTAAGATAAAACAATTATACAAGTTACGAGGAGTCAAAGTGATTGGTAACAACATTTCATAATTTCGTTTTAAGAGTTCCATTAGCACGAATGCTTGTGTAGCAACGTCAAATCAGAGTGCATAATATCTACTACAGAAGCGCTGTTTAGCTCAAATGATGGGAAAAAAGTTGTTTCCCTTCAAATTTCATTTTCAGCATGCCCACAGCTCACACTAACGATTATGAAAGGAAATGAGTAAAAAAATGCAGCTTGAAGAAAGCTTGTGAAACCAGGTCTTTGACTTAATTTTCATGCTGCATTGTTCAATTTTTGAATTTGAAACCGTGTAAATTTGAAATTGAAGTGGCAACCTTTTAGTATTGATGTATGTATGTAAAACTTTTTTTTTGTTTTTCTCTCCTTGTCTTTTCGCAGTGAGAATGAAGACTGCAGCAGAGATATTATATTTTTTTAAAACAATCTTCAGAAAAATTATTGTTGGCGCCTACGCCTACTGCTGAAAAACCAACATCGTCATTATTATATAGCCGTGGTGGTGTACTATCGTAATCGCTGAAAATGTAAAATGTGAGAAAAAGGACTTGACAGACATGTAGCTAGCTCCACGCACGTACCTCCTCAGCATAATTACAATTACCTTATGTCGTCTTAGAGAGCTTCTAGCGTTTTCTTTTTTCGTTTTCAAAAATAAAACTCACCTCTGGTTGCGAATGCGGAGTCGTGTATGGTGAAGCTGGAAATGTTGTAGAACTCCACTTGAAAATGTGAGCCGTCGACGGTGCCCAAGAATTCCGTGTGAAGAATGATTTGTGAGCAGTGCTCAAAGTTCCAAATCCAGTGCTCTTTTTGCACGAACAACGAGGCGTGCTTAATGTCTTGGCCCCGGCCGGGAGATTTCAGATGTGCTATCTGCAATGGAAATACAAATAAAAGCATTTTTTTAGCTTTTAGTCTTTACTCTTGAAGGGCAGAATAATATTTCGTAATTTGAGCTAGTTGTTTAAGAGCCTTTAATCTATTTGAAGCTATTATTATGAGCCATGAAATTGTAGAAGCAGCAAGTTTTATTACGGCTTGTTGCTAAATTGGCACGTTCACATATGTCAATATTCATGTACACATGCACACATGTCTCCTTCTCCTTTTTTAGAATTGGTTTTACCTGGCTTTAATAGGAGCAAAAAAGCTAGAAACATTTCTGGTGGAAACCACATGAAATTGGCCAATATGTAAATACTCTCGATGTATGTAATAGTATCTGACAAAAATTTTGACTTAAACCGTATAGAGATTTGGTTTCAGTTGAACTCCTTATTTTGCGCCATTCAAAGCACCGCCAGAACCGCCATGCACTGATGTAATTTCAGCATTTGAAAGCCAACCTGTACCACATTGCAACATCGCTGGTGATAACCCAACCCTGGCGTAACTGTTTCTTCCAATGAACCCTATTTCTCATACTTTTTTTCGCATTTTGCTTCTTCACAAAAATCTCTTCACATATAGTTGTTTTTGGAGATAGCGGCAATCGATAAATGAAACTGAAATGATGATCTCTCTGTACAGATTCTCTTTTTTTGTGTGTGTGCTTGTAATTAGTTGCGGTATGTCGTACAAAACATAAAAACATCCAAATGTGGCTTTGGCTTGTTGCTCCCAAAGTGGTACATTATCTGTGAGATAATGGTCGAAACGCAGCTCCCAAAAAAAAGAGTCATTAAAGGGGATTTGTCCTCAGACACAGTGAAAGGAGAAGAGAGAGAAGTCGCGACAGGAAAATGAAGTTAGATCAAGTGGTTTCACAAATTGCCGTAATAAGTAACCCTTTCTTTGAGAGATTAATATTACTTTGGCTTTCTACATGAACCGTGATGTGCACGCTGAAAAGGGCAGAGAGAAACTTTCATAACTTGTAACTAGACGTAAGTAAGTAGGCATACGAAGCTCATTCATTTATTCGAGATGAACGGCTGCATTCTATTTTATTGAATGGGGAGATGACACTTTAGGTCACATACTGTGAGAGTGAGAGCTAAAACGCTTGTGGGGTTGCCTTCCACCACAGAATTACTCTGAAAGAGCATTTTCCATGAGAAAATTATTGTTGCTTTATTTGCAGTAGTGCGCCAGCTCAAGTATATGTAGTTGAATACAGAGGAATACTTTCGATTATAGATTTTTTTGTTTTCCACAGGCACTGGCATTATCCCAGATTGTGTTTAAGAGAGAGAGAGAGAATATATAAGAATGGCATATTTGTGTTGTTCGCTGCCTCATTCATAATTACTTGACACGTCTGATCTGACTCGACATGGGACATGCGTACATTTGATGAAATTAGTGAGGAATGAGGAAAAAGCTCCAGACTTCACAGAATTCATTAAGTTGTTTACACAACGAAAGCCATGTAATTATTTAAAAATAAGGCAATTTATTTCGCAAAAACAATCGTCTTCCATTTGGACTAACTGCAGAGTTGAACCAATGAGATTGTTAGCTGATTTTGTCTTATCAAGTAAGAATACCTTTAAATAGAAATTCATCACACGACAATTTTTTTCTTCAGTAGGAGTTTGCTCGTACTATCTCCAAGGTTTTGATGATTTCAGCGGCGAATAAAAACACGTACATATTTTGTTGTTTTTCCGTTTTGTAGCAACACGGAGTTTCCTAAATATTGTTCTTAATTCTGTAGAGTTGCGTGTCGAAAAGGGCAAATATACTGTGGCGCAGTGCAAGTATCTACATGTATTTCTAATTCTAATCTCACTTCATCCCTCCACTCTCGGTCTCGAATAAGGAAGCACTCCAATTTACTCGATTCCCCTCTAAAAATTCCTAAACGTCTCTACCTACACTCGCATTCTTTCATTTCCAGCTAGTCTCTCTCTCTCTCTCTCTTGCGGATTGCAATTGGAAGCACGAAAATGAATGAAGCACACACACACAGAGGGCTTTAAATATGAAACAACAGAAACAGGATGCTATTGTATACATTACATTAAGCATACACTTTTTTTGTTCCTCCTCGTCATTTACTCCGCGTTCTGGATGATTTCCCTTCAAAGTTCCTTCACATGGAGGATATCAAAAGCCATGAGGATGCACGTGGTGGTGCTTTCCCATTTGATACATTTTCATTTCCATCCTAGAATAATAGACTGTCTAAAGCAGCCCAGCGTGCACCAACTACCATTTTACCCCCGATCCTATCTGATATCTGATGTAGGAACAAAGGGTCTAGAGACACGCTGACTTTTATGTCATCGTCTACATCACAGTCGCAGTATTTGTTTCAGTTGGCTGCCCACTTAAATCATTATATCTGAAAACATTGAATCCGAGCGATTGTCAGAAGAGTCCCTCTTATTATTATCACACTCTAATGGCTCATGTGTATGCATATATTCGCCACTCGCCTCGCTCATTCAGAGCACACAAAGGCTTAACCATTATTCTCTGAGTGACTGACATGACATTTCTTCTACACACACATGAAATAAAAATGGCTTTTCTAAGATGCAAAAGGAATGCGATGGCGATGACACTTAATTGCTCGTGTAACTGATTGGCGAGTTTAGTGAAGCGTGTGGACAATGATTCCTTCTTTTTTCCAAAGTAGACACAATACACATTAATTGCTAGAACTATTAGCATGATGATGATGATGATGATGCGTGCTCTAGTTTTCTCTGAGCCGGTTTGTAACACAGCGTTTAGAAAAAAAACCAACTTGGACTTGTAGTTGAAGATGTAAAGTTGTGGGGTGGTGAAATAGGTGTATTCCAGTAAGCTCCCTATCCATCCCCCAAAACGATTTTTGATATGGTGGTGGTGGTGGTAAATGATTGTTGGAAAAGTATGGTATGAATCATTACACGCATTAAATGCGTGAAGATTGGTGTGCATCCACATTCTGTGTTGTTGGAGTGAAGTCGATGAAAATGAAAGCAGTGCCTACTTGCCCACCCTTTTACAGCATTCAGATGATTCTCGCTCATCTCTCATCTCCCTCATTATATAATCCATCTCTCTTTGTCCAATCAACTTTATTAATTTTCTGACTGCTACAATTGATTTATGACACCGTCGTATGTACCTACCAGTTTTCGCTGGTGGAATGGGTGAGCTCCTGAATGCAAAACTAAACGTTGCCTTGCCTATCAAGAATCATTTTTATGTGTATTCTGTTTGCATTTTAGCAGCTCCATGTAAATTTCGAGTGGAATAATTAACTTTGTCATGCAATCTGTGAGCTTTTGCATTTTTTATAAAAGGAGTGAGAATGTACCTGTTTCTCATCATCGCACCGACACCGAATGCTCGTCCAGTTTCTCGGCCTCATCTTATTGCTCTCGCACTCACAGCCATCATCCAAGTTGTCGCAGTCCTTCCTCTCAATCGTCCAGGTGAAGTGGGGCCCCGTGGGGTCGGCGTAGTTTAGCGTCTCATTATTCCCAACAAGTGACTGACTCCTCGTCACCAGTCCGGATTGGTACTCTCGTCCAGCACAAGATGACAGGTTAAGAAGCGTTGAGATCATGAATAAAATTTGAAGCATTTTGATGGCCAACACCGAAGATGAATTATTAGTATTGTTGGGCCTCGACAACTTCCCAATCACGGACACTGCTCCGCGTCGTCTCTCCTCTTTAATCTCCATTCTCAAATATTTTCCCAGTAAGAGCTAATCTTACTCGAAACGAGGGGCTTTCACGGACATTTTTTTCTCTCTCTGAGCAGATTAAACCTCGCGTGAACACTTATTTATTTACTTAAACTAAAGACGCAGTAAAACTCTTGCGCACAACCATATTAACTTATATTTAATAGTCTTTGAGACAATAGTCTATAAGGAACTGAGAAACTGTGTCTGGAATTTATTGGTGTTGAATCATTTGAGTAAGCGCGATAGCGGAAGAAAATTGAGGAGTTTAATTTTCTTATTTTTTCTTCTTCTCCTTTCTGTTGCCCTCAACGCCACATCCTAAGACTAATTCACAGTTTTTATTATATCTCTCTTGGTTTCGTCTTCATGTTTTACGACAAATTTGAGGACGCGGACGAGTCATTGTTCTACTGAAAAAGTGTGTGGTGATGTAAAAGCGCTGCAGCTTCATCGGCATCAGCAAATAATAACTCGACTAATCTCACGTTCACATCCGCTCCGCTCATATCTTGCGGTTCTTTTTTAGCACTGTTTTTTGCGTTCTACCACAATGCATCATTTAATCCAAGTTAGAAACTCGACATGCGTTGAAACACAGATTTTCATTTTTCTTAGCTCCTTGCCTATCTCCCATGTTTCTCCCTTTGTTTCTCACTCGAAATAGTTGTAAATACACGGTGCGTTGCAATTCCGACTGGCAGAAAAAAATGTAAGTGATGTGGTGGTACTCTGCACCAGCTAACACGCTTTTAGATCAATATACTCCTCTTGCTTATTAATATGTGTATTTGATCAAAGTAAATAGATAATTTGAGCGTGACTTTATTTTTGAGTGAGGTTCTTTCTATTACTAGTTTCTACTGCTCCCGATACGACAATCAGATTTGCATACTGTGTTGAGATTAGAGGCAGCCATCACATCACTGTAGACATTTTCTCTCTCCGAGGTTTTGCTCTTTCTGCGTCGGCAACGAGTCTAGCATTGGAGAGGTGTTTACGGTGACAAGTAAATAATATATTCAGAGTGACGAAACACCCACAAACTCTGAAATTGTTGACAGGCTTCAGTATGAACAAAAAAAGTTCTCTCTCGATGCTTTTTTCATCGCTGGTAATAATGATCCGCTACAGGTGTTCCTTGGCGAAGATACGTGGGATTACATGTTTATTCCCATGACTCAAAATTTATTTTCAAATATATTTTTTTCTCTTTCTCGACATTAAATATTCCAATTGGGCCAGTAACAGTAAATACAGCGAAATAGTCTAGGGTACGGTAAATGTTCTATGAATTTTACACCACATTTTCAAAGCAGAAAAAAATGATGGTGTGGATAATATAGCGAGCCACGTAGTTATTTTCTCGCTCACATATTGTCAGTAATCTGTGATATCAAGCATCAAGCGAAACTCTTAGCCACCGACGGCGAGCTGATAAAAGGCGCTATCAAAGTTCCCATTTTCATTTCACTCGGAAACTCAAGATTTGTCTCTCATGAATGATGCGCGTAATGATCACCCTGTGCAGGAAATGGTCACAAGGTTTTCAGTTCATACGTTTTTTTCTTCTTATTTTCAGCAGCACTACGTGAAATTCCACATTAGCATCGAAGAAGGGAAGAAGAAACGTCAAACTGGCAATTATAATTAGTCGGAGCATTCATCATCATCATGTAAAGAAAAAGCACTTTTGCGTATCTGATATTTTTTCCTGTGATGATAACACAAAATTGGATCGTCATGTAAATACAATTGAATTGAATCAGGCCTCTACTTATCTTAAATCCTTTCAATTACACAGAGAGTGAGGCGGTGTAATTTTGCTCATACAAATATCGAGCCTTTTCAACAACTTTCTTCAAAATTGCCTTGAGAGTCGCAGAAAAGGAGAGCAAACATTGTAGCTCTTCCTTATTTCTTTATCTTAAGGAATGTGAATTTTTTACGTATGCCCAAACGTTGATTTTTTTTGGCATACATGTGAGCTCATTCTGTCCTCGGAAAATGATCCATCAATGTACATATGTACGCATGTAAAAATACTCCTTCACTTTTTCCTCGCTTCAGTGCAGGTCACTGCAGTGTAAAATGAGAGTTGTATGATATTTGAGAGAGGAACAAAATGTGTTATGTCTCATTCAAAGCAAAAATGTCTTCCTACAAAACAAAGTTGAGATAAATTTTTTTCTTGTCTCCAGTAAAGTATAATAGCAACACGAATTTCACTTGCAACAAAATAAAACGTCGATGGTTTTTATCTTTTGTTTACATATAAAAGACTCACTTTTTCTTTCTCACAAAGTCAATGAAGAGAATGAAAGATTTCGTTGGAAAAAACCACACACAGACACTGGAGAACTTTTATGAATCACATTGGTCCAAAATGTATTTACTGCCCAAATCGAAAGTAATCTTGCTCATCATCGCAACAAACTTTGTGAGCTCGTCTCCAGACGAAAAAAAAATCTTTTTTCATGTGCTCATGTAATATGAATACGTAATGTGGAACTCTCCTCGACGACTTCTCGTTTCCACCTTCCACCAGAGGCAATAATAATTTCATTTCATTGTTCCCTAGCATCCTTCCAATAGGGCTACAGCAACAACCAAAAACACCACCTTGACTTATCTTCTGCTCTCACAACAGTCACAAAATTTAGATGCGCTCACAAATTCTAATAGTACGCGGCTTCTGCAAGATGTGTATACGTATGCATTTTTTTCTCTGTAAAACAGCTTTTTTTTACTCGTCGAGTACGAAACGACGTAAAAATTTCTATTTAATGGTCTCTTCTCCTAATCTGTGAAAAAATCACATTGCACCTGGCGTACTCGAAAAATTGTCTCGCTATAGCAAAAAAAACTTTCATTTAGTAAATCAGGTGTATTCTCCACATAAACTGATTTTCACTGGCTCAAATCAACCTTTCTTGAAGCACACACACACACATAATATTATTATGCACTTTTTTGAATTTGAAATTCCTCATTTTCTACAGAAAGTCAGAGGAGGAAATGTAGTAATGATAAAACAGTGAAAGTTTATACATATATTATTATTAGTCCTATTGCGGGGGATTGCGACTGCGACTACCTACATACTTGAGAGTTTAATTGAAAATGTGATGGAAGCACATTGACAAAATGGGGTGAGGGTAGTGACGCATATCAAGTTGTATGATCGTTCTGCCTTGGAGGCCTGAGTTGAACTGAAGTTTTTGAAGTTACATGCAGTCATTATCTTCATGAACTCTTTTTTCTCTCTGTGTAGTTGGTGTTTGTGTGTGTGTGTGGATATTCTTCTCTCGCTCCCTCCTTCGCTCGCATTTAGTTTTCAAAACAGTCATCCATTATTGCATGATACGAGCACGACGTAGTGGAGTGAAGTCCTTCTCTTCTATGGCCATTGCAGTGTGCGTATCTCCATTAGAAATGCACATTGTGTATTCATGTGTGTGTGAGGAGGCTTAACAGTCGTTTTTTTCAAAACTCTGCTGAAGAGCCTTTCTTCCTTCAAAAGTTTTTTTAGCCGTGTGTGTGTAAGTATTTATGTATGTATTTCTCCTGCTCTCTGCAGTTCACATGGATTGCGGGTCTTCTGTTTAATTTTTGAGAGAGAAGTGGTTTCGTTGTAGTAATCACTCTTTACATGTTTCTTTTCTCGCATATCTCTGCACTTCACATCATTGTCTAGGAAAATGCTTTATTTACAGCACATATGGTTATAAAAAACTCCCCAAGTTCAATAGAGTGACATGAATTCATATGAGAGAGAGAGAGAGAAAATTCATATCTTTGAAAAACGATGAGATGAGATGTGGAAGGTACATGCATGCATACATTACAAATTTTTTTACTCAATTCTGTCTGAAAAATACTACTGTTTTTATATAGGAAAAAGAGTGGTTCTATCGCAAGGCAAAGGAGAGAACAACTCGAATTCGAATGATGAAAAAGACGGTGTTTTTCTCTGTAAAAAAAGGATCAGAGCTCTCTGTGGTGTTTGAATTACTAAAGAAAAAGGAGATGCTGCACACAAAGGAGACTTTTGTAGTAAAAATTGTCTTGAGTATTTACTGTCTTGTAAAATGTAATATATATTTATTTTTTCTGGTGTCCTCGACGTCTTCTCGTACTTCTTGTTTTTTGTTGTTCATGAAGGATGATGACGGTGAATCAGGTTCGACGAAATCCCAACGTTGTGGAATTGAGAGAGGATAGAGTGCATTCACAACCTCTGAAACTCGGACACCGACCGACTGTCATGACTGAACTGAACTACTGATAAAAAATGAAGGCAAGTGAGGGAGTGTTGATTTAAAGTTGTGTAGTTGTATCATCCTTCGTAATCAGTAAGAAAAGAGCAAGGCAATTTCAATTTGATACATGGTAGAAAAACAGCAGAAGAAGCGGCCGTATAAAAGTTTTTTTTGGAGGAGCGTGAGGAGGATTGATGATGACGAGGATTTGCCTGAAATTATAGCCAAATGAACTGTTTTTAGGGCTCATTTTCTAAGCACGAATGCTGATGTTTTTATTATATCCTGTTTATTATAATGTGGGACTATTTCTCTCTCTCTCTCTCTTCGCTCTTCTTCTCTTAATTGCACACTTTTTATCCGCTTAATACCTGACTTTTTGGCTAGGCCTTTTACTGCCTCGTCTCGTCCTTTCCCCTAATGATGACGGTGGAGAATTGGGCGAGGAAAAAGGGTTTCATCAACAACAGAGAAATATAAATACGCAGACTCATTGAATGACTGATGATGATGGAAGATGGCTTCTACTTAATTTATATTTTGATAAGATACGCCATTCCTCTCGATTTTTGGCAACATTTGGCCTGGTTTTATGATCGCTACCTAATGGGCATCTGTACGTGTCGTATCTATGAAGAAGAGAGACGAAGACGATTCTCTCTCTCTCTCGGAGCCACCACCACTTTGATCGTCCTCAATGTGATCACGATCCTCGGGTACAATTTTCGATTAATGAAAGGAAAGTAAATGATGTGAGGATGAAACCGATATTTTTGAATTTCAAATTGACAAGCGCTCTTGCGAGAGGAAATTACATGCGATTAGGCAGGCCATTATATAGCAAAGCGAGTGAGAGAGAGAAAAGAGTAAATTGTGCACATCCCGAGATTTCCGCCTTTTGTTGACATTTCGACAGTTGAAGAAATTGGCACATGCGCCACTATTATACTTTTAAAGCAATTGAACATTTTTTTAACATGTTTACTCTTCGCCTCCTTCATTCCCCTTGCCTTTTACTGCGTATAATTTTTTCGCCTCCTCGTTTTTCCCTTTTCATTTTCCTCGCGGGATTGATTGCTCTGCAACATTTTTGCGAACATAAACCAATGCATAACCATATACAAAGTGAGTTTTATTGAGAAAACGTTCCTATGCCTATTTATTTTGTACACAGGAGTAATTACTTACTTTCCATCATCAATCAGTTTGTGACGTGCAAAATGCTCCAAGATCCTTGCAATAACTTTGGTAGTAAAATGTTTTATGGGTAAAGGTTAAAAGATTGAATTGATGCTCGCTTTCAACGCGCAGTTTCTTTGTCGTGCCGCGAACATGAGTTTGATTCACCCTGGTTTATGAGTGGCGTCATGAGGAAAGGATTAAGTCTTTTTTATGGTCGCATATAACTGCCTTTGTTCCCTCGCACTCATTAGTCATCATTTTAATACAAAGAAAAAATATATACAACATCCCTATGTAGATATTATGCACGGCAAACATTTTCATGTTGCAACTTTTGACTTCCTTCGGCCGTTTCACAGCTTCCCATTTGCGCAGTAGTTATTTGTGCAGTTGCAAAAACGACAGGGAAGCCTTAAAGCCTAATTATTATGCAAAGGAATATATTCCTAATTAGCAGTGATTATTAACAGTAAACATATACAAATGATTCTAATTTATTTCATCTGAATGAATAATATTGCATAATCATAGAGCAATCAATCAGATGAATGTCTTCTGGGAAAAACCCTAATTCATAAATTGCATTACATTACAGCCCTCACACACAAGTTTTGTATGATATTACATAAATACCTAGGTATAGATATAAAATCGTAATTTCTTCCCAAAAGGTACCAATCTCATTCAATACATTACAAATGGGAGAGAATGTATGCGATTTGACTCACAATTTTCCCAAGGGTTCATCATGATGACATGATGTCAATGTTGAATGAGCTCTGTTTTTCCTGGAAACGCGCTCCGTGAAACCTTACACCTACCACTTACATTGGCACTTCATGTGCGTGAGACACATAAATATATTATAAAGTCATAGTCTAGCTATACCTTTTTGGCTTTTACACACCGTCCTGTGTAGAAGCACACGTCGGTCAGGTTCTCCTTGGTCAAGTTTTTGTGGCTTGAATCCATGAAAATGACAAACTGCTGAGGAATGTACTTTTTTCTTCTCTTTTCACGTCTGGCACTTTTTCTTGCAGGGATATGCAATATTTGTTTCACACTTTAATGAAACTCATACAAGAGCACAAAGTATATACTAAAACTCATACTTTAAACAGAAATTTCGCGTAATGTCCTGCTGACGGAGTAATGTTACTTAAGCTTCGTTGAAAAACCTTTTCATGCCATAACAGTAACAATAAAGTACGTTGAAATGCCTTCTTTATATGCGCCTTTACAAACAAACAAATTGAAGTCCTTAAGTGGTTTAATTATTGGATTACGTGTGGACATATTAATGTCTTTGGTACTTTCGTCGTCGTCGGTTCACTTTACCAAAACAGAAACTGACGGAGCGTATATTATTATTTCACACACAGAGACAGAAAGAGCGGATTTGGAAAAACCTTGTCATCCCCACACAACCTTCATTTTGGGAATGTTTACGCTCTTGAAATATTCCAGAGAATGCATGCGTAATGTAAACGTTTCGCAATTTCCTTGATTTTCTGCCCTTTGAGGATGGACTCTGCACCGTGCTCTTGTCTTTTTCAGCTGTGTGCGGTGCATGGAAACTGGGCATTTCGAATCCTGTGTGAACGTGAACTCCTTTCTACCAGGCTATACCAGAGATTTTTTTCATCCCTTGTCGGGTGGTGGGCGAAATGTATTTTTTCTCCTTCGAAATGAGAGAGGAAAGGCAATTGTGTTATTTAAAGAACGCAAAAGTTGGTTCATTGATCCTTTTTCCTCTGCGCTTTACTTCCTCTCCGTCAAGTTTTACTTCCTCTTTTCCCCGTCTGCAACGACGGTGCATTTCTGCTAAGACTGTACGATTTGTTCAATGCGTTGTAAGATGCATTTGAAAAAGCATACGGGAAAGTGCAGTGAGAGAAGGTGGTGGTGAGCAGAGCATTTCAAATACTGCACTAAAGCCTATGCCGCGAGTGAATCCGATTTGGCGATGGATATTCTCATGAATTTGATACAACCTCAAGTTCAAGGGCGGATTCGCTGTTATATATAGTTGGGAAAACAAGAGAGAGATTCTCGCGTGTATGGGGAAACTCTGACAATGAGGGACTACGAGGGTGTATTCGTCCGATTTTGATAATC
>JAHZMY010003651.1:0-14836 GCA_027743915.1 Seira sanloemensis
GAGGGAGAATTCTTGCGTGAGTAAAGCAGCAAAAGTTGAAGCAAGAGTTGGAAAAAAATATGATAAATTGTATGTATGAAAATAATGTTCTTACCGAAAACGTCGATTTTCTTTGGCACGTCTTCTGTTCGCGTCGAGTTCACTATCACTCTCTTCTGATGATGACATGAATGGCTGCTCTCTGCTCCTGTCAAGCTTTTTGGGGAAGACGTGCACCAAGTTCAAAGTAAGAAGAGTAACTGAACTCAAAATTTTCGTAGACTTTCACGAAATCCTATTTTTCGGAGGGAGATTTCTCTCCGCATCCGCCTTTACTTCAACAATATTTCTTTCTGTGTGCTGGTGCTGGCTGTGAAGAGTGGGATTACGTAAAGACGTGGAATGATGCCGTACAAGAAGTAAGTGAAGAAGTGAGCCGGTGCCAATGGCTTTTTATCCCCTGAGGCGTGGCGGCGGCGAAAAAACTACAAGACCCTTGTATACGATGGCCATGCCACGGCCACGCTAAACATTTCAAAGTTGGAGGTATGGGAATAAAATGTTGAACCATCTCGTTTGTACGATCTCCCCATAATCCAGGGTTGAGACGATGATCCAACATCCAAGCCTTCCCTGCAACAGCTAACCGGCAACAAGTGGTTGATAGCCTAACCATAGCATAGCACGTTCCGCACAATGAGCCCATTCAGTCTACACGATACGCCTTTGAAATGGATGCATCAAATTATAATTCCAGAGAGGAATTTTTTAGTGGCCGAGAGCATCTCTACAGAGTTGAGCCAGGGTACGAGAAAAGACAACGATGTATGTGGCAATCCAGAGATATGTGGTCCATTGTTGAACACCGCAATTCCCACACTCGTCCTCAACCCGACGCTATGAGGTTGCCTTCAGAAAAAAGGAAAAGCTCTCAAATTCCAGACGAAATTTAGACTGCATTTTGCGTAGACTCAACTAAAATTTCAATTTTGGGCTCACCTTAAATATTCCAAGTTCCAACGCAGCAGCAAAATGATGCCATATTATTCCAGAGCTACATGGTAGCAGCAGCTGCAGCAGCCAAGCTCATCCTGATGCTCCTCCAGGTTTACGTCATTCTCTTCCAAACAAAATCTCCAAGAAACAAGCACTTTTTCTTTGGCGTGATCCTGGAATAAGACTGGTCCAGTACATGAAAACCTCTTTGTAGCGTGTTTTTGTGTGCAGCCTTCATCTCAACTTTTTTTTCGCTCCTACTCAAAAAATACAAAAAAAAAACTCAAAACTGACCAAGCCACCGCGACCGACGCTATCTCGGCATGGAATGGCCCTCGGGCAATTTTATTTCAAGCTTTGGTACACCAATATGCACAGGATAGAGTATGGTTGAAAAATGATCATTTCTACAGCATCAGTTCTATCAATGTAATGCCAACACTGCTTGAACCATGATTAAAAAAATATATATTTCTTTTGGAGAGAACCATTTTTGCTTTGCTGAAGTCAGTTCCATTTCACGTACAAGATAATGCAGATACACATATTATATACTTTTATATGATTCGCTGTACGCAACTTGAAATAATATTTTATATGGCTATCACAGAAAAGTTGCAAAGCCTAGCGCAAGCAATAAAAATATATACAGCATTCAGCATTTATATTCTCTCCTTTGACTCCACACTTGCTTGCACTCCATTATGTAAGCAGTTTATTTGCTTCCATAAAAAAGACGACGAGACTGAGACGGGCGCATAAAAATGCTCTGGAAATTCTACTCTGGAGAGAATGAAATCTCATGAAATATAAGGCATGGCAATTAGAAAATTGCAGCGTGTAACATTCATCCCGATGCTAACACTGTATGTTCCAAAAAAAAGATGTGATTTCGACTTTTATGGAAAATGGAGAGGGGTCTTTGGTTTTAAGAATAAAACGTAATCGTTTTTCCAGTTGTTACATCAATGTCTTCTACAAATGCTCTGTTATTTAATGTGCATATTTAATAACTTTGTGGCGAATGCCTGAAAAAAATATACTGCGTGCAAAGCAAATGCATATCACACAACGACAAAAGATTGTCTAAGAAAGCCATTTCAGGCAGAAATAAAGCTTCTTGTTTTAGATGTTTGGACATTTTTTGTACAATAAAATCTTATAGACAAATCAAACAGTTTGATGAAGATTTCATTATTGAATGCATTAAATTATCTCATTTTGTAAATACTCTACAAAACTAATCCTAGTCAGCTTTACCAGGGCATTGTGAGATCAAAGAGGAAGTCACACAAGCTTGTTCACATAAAACTTGCAAGACTTGGAATAAAGATTTTTTTGGCATGTTGACAGATGAATACTTTTTATGTGTGTACCTAAAAGAAAGAAATACAAAGTTGAAGGGGTTGAAAAGCACATTGCCAGATAATTCGCACTCACTTAATACCACCAATTTTAATTTTGGGTTTCGCCTTTGGCTTGTATGAACAGAACCAACACTTTTGGAATGCCCCTTTGCCTTGAATATAGGATAATGTGAAGCCAAGCCAGTGAAGGAACAAAAAGAGACAATTTCTTCGTATTGGAAAAATATGAAAAGGTGCACAAAATGCCAAGATTTCCGTGATTTTTGTTTGATTGAATAAGAATTTATATGTATTGAAGTCAAAATGGAGGAAACGTTGCTTTCGAGGCATACACCCTTCCGTGCTTTGTACGTTGGGCATGCTAATGTAACTTTTCCAAACATTGCAAAAAATGCTAAATGCAAAAAAAAACTGGTTTCTAATTATTGCTACTGTCAATTTTTTATTAATAATTTTCTTCCAAGGATTACATTCACCTTCAATTCAAATTCATATTCCAAACGCTCAAGTCATTAATTTAAAACCAGTTGAACACCCATTCATCGTGACAGATCACAATGTATTTGAATGGGGAGAACGTGTTTAAAACATAAATTCGTTAACGTGAGATTTTTTGTTGAAGAACTTCCGAAAATAAAGCGAAGAGAACCAACTGGCATATGATACAGATACAGCTTACATCTAGCGCTACAAAATCATTATATAAACATTAAATAACTTCAGTAAGACAAACTTAATTGTCTTCCTATTAGTTCATCAGGATTCAGAAAATTGCAAATCAACTTCGACATACAAACTAAAATGGCCTCATCTATTTTATCACTGACAGAGCTACGAACTAAGAAAAAAATTGACGCTGCGAATTAAGTAAAGTTG
The DNA here is from genome assembly GCA_027743915.1 of Seira sanloemensis. Taxonomy (NCBI): domain Eukaryota; kingdom Metazoa; phylum Arthropoda; class Collembola; order Entomobryomorpha; family Entomobryidae; genus Seira; species Seira sanloemensis. The sequence goes on from JAHZMY010003651.1 coordinate 3,219, forward strand.
ATACGTAGCTTTTGTGACCTAAAGTTTGTCATGTCATGTATTTTTAATACTTTTAGTTGCACCATATTCGATTTTCATGAGATTCGCATTCTTTGGATAAATTAAATCAGATCCAAGATTTAAGACCTACAATGGATAAATCCCATAGTCTTTACCATACAATAACTGCCCACACATGATAGGGTCAAATCATTCAGAAAATTATTAAATGTATACAAAGGGTCTAAATTATAATTGGAAATCACAAAGCACCTAAGTTCACAATATACTGACAACTTAAAAGCTGTAATTACAGAAACGATTGTGTATAGTTATAATAAATATTCAGTGTTTCATTACAATTTTATTATGCTACAGAGCTACCGTATGTTTGACTCTTCCTACGTTAAATTATTTTGACTATTTAGTTTTGATTCTTAAATTCCATTTGTTGTGGCTTTAGCTTACAATGTCTAATCCACCTCGGCATTTTGAGCTGATTCGAGGATTGTTTCAAAGCAGAAAGGCAAGAAGGAGTAGCCCGTGCCGGCGTAGAATTTATTTTGGAACTCGACCCTGAAAACAAAAAAAAATTGTAAAACTATTGTTCCAGGTTTAACTGTCTGAGCTGAAAATGAATCTGATCTGAAATTATTTAATACCAATGCAGCCGAAGAGTGTGCAAGAACGCTGACAATCCTTCCATTAAAACCAGGATCCCCAATGTGAGAGTCGCCCACGCGGCGAAAATGGCCCACAGGACTATTCCACCGTACCAACCAGATTGAACTAGGCCAATTCTCATCACCATTGCCCAGAGGACCTCCGATAATTCTGCAATATTTAAAAAAAAATATGCATATACAACCCTCCACAATACTAAAATACTTACACAAAATACAATAACTTCAATGGTCTTACGTGCATGAGCCAAGCTCAACGCCCAAAGTCGGAGGTAAGAGGCAGTATTGGAAACACATCCCAAAACGTATTCGATCGTGTGAATTCCTTGATGAATGCAAATATCCTGGAAACTCTCTTCTTCCTCATGACCTCCAGCAGGCACTGCAGCTGTGCCCTCCATAGGAACCTGTGACTGCCCGCTTTCATCCACGACACCGGCACCGTTCACATTATCGAACTGCATTTGAGAATTTAATAAAATGCATATTCATAAAATGCATGTTAATAAAATGCATGTTCGCACAGCAGTTAAAATATATAGCCAAAATAAAACTAGTATGTACCTTATTGTGTTGCAACTGACGCTGTTTGTAAATCAAGTAAGGTTTCGCACAAAGCATCCATGGGACGCAGAGGAGACCAATGACGACAAGAAATCTTTGGAATCCTTCCTGACCACCATACATGTATGGTTCACATTCCCCAATTTTGGGCGAGCTCTTGAACAGCACCATATTAATGAATGTGATCAAGACAGACGGTGCACAATGAGAACCTTCCACGTGAAATTGTCCATCCTTGTCTGTAATAAATTAGATTACGTAATGCAATGATGACATTTTCATTGAGAACTAGACACCACATTTTAACTCGTTGACTACTAAACCAATTGCTTGCTTACCAATTGCAGCAGAGTAGTTGACCCACTTGTGAAAGATTAAGATGCACAAGTAGAAGAACAAGAAGGTCATGAAGATAATCTGGGGAATGAATTCACAAATTATGTTGATCTTCTTCCGGAAAAATTGGTGATTCCACAATCCGACCATGACGCCAAACATCATGTGAATTACTCCAATAATTATGGACACTTTCATTTTGTAAGCATTCAGGAAGTTGATTTTATTCTCAGCCACCTGCAACAAAATAATTTATTAACGCGAAATTGTAATTATGAATTAAGCCCGATAAAACAATTTTGTTGTAACTCATCATACCTGCCACACTGGATCCATTCCCAGAGGATAGGATGTGTCTATGAATGCATTTATCGGGTCCAGCATGGTCGTTTTTCTCCTCAGCAGAGCTATATTTGCCCCCGGAACATACCACATGAACGCTCCTTCAATTTCATAAAAACAGCTCAGTACAAAAGCCCATTAAACTTTTGAAACAACCAAGAAACCAAAAACTTACAGTTCCTCTACGAAGCGCGAGATGAATAGCCTCCAGATCCAAAACGGGAACCCAACACTCGGCAATCAAGCATTTCTGCGTAACGTCCAAGTTGAACAGATTTAACGTGTGGTAAATTGCCTTGATCTTTCGGACTTTGGTAAACCACATTTTGATATTTTTTGCAGCAGCTATTAAAACACGATGTCGGTGGTCTTGCGTCTGACTAAGAACAGTATTTAAGTCTTCTATCCGTGTCATGACACCAATGGCCATCTCCCTCCTATCATTTGGGGTCTCCGGACAGGGATACAGCGTTGCCCTAAATCCTTCACAGATTTTCTTCACTCGCGTTTTCAACTGGTCCCCTTGGAAGAAGATGATAAACACAGATTTGTAGACTTGATCGCCCTGCAAAAACAAAAAATTAACCATGCTTATTTACGGATGATATCAGTTTGCATGAAATGGAGTACATTATTGAGATGATTTATTGATACGCATATTTACCGTAGTGGGATCTTCCAAAGGATTGTCGATTTCAGCTTGGCGAAGGAATACGTTTCCTCTACATGCTCTCCATAACATGCGCTCAAAAGGTGGAATACGCTCTCGTAATATTACGCCAGCGACAAAACTGTAAAACAAAAATTCTCATTAAATACATTAACCTAAACTGCCGAATTTGATATATGACATGATATAATTTCAAAGGTTAGTTTATAAACAGTTTTATCCGCGGAATAGGCTTTGGTCGCTTTAAATGCCTTGCGTAAGTAAAATAAAAAAAGGTAATTAATAGGCATAAATACCCCAACTGTCCTCCAGTTTTTGAAGCAAGCTCCATCATATTGGTACCATACACAGACTCTTCGATCAAGTTTGCCGTTAATGAATCATCGGCATCCCTTGTCTCTCGCTTATTAAAATAAAGAATACAATTAAAAGTAAAGTAGCCCACTACGGAATCTATTCCGGTCGCGCAAAACCTTTTATTCCTGTCTACCCCTGTAGTTTTTTTCTTCACAAAAACTAAACGGAATTTAGAATCTTTGAGACAACATGGTCTACATATCAATGCATTCTGCATTTTTCTCATGATGTATCTACATATATTAATCTTGTATGAATCCTTGCTGAGACAATTTTAAACGTTAATCACCTTAAAGCTCACAAACCCAAAACTCAATTGCAAAACCGGAAGTAAAAGTTTACTCCAATGTGTACAATGACAAAATTACGTAAGTAAAGGGACCAAAGCCTTGTGGATGGTGGTTTTCAGGCACTGAATAAAAACCGTCATAAGTAAAATGTTGGAAAAGGAGGCAAAGAGTTCCTCTTCCCAAGAGCTCCAAAAAGCGAGAAAAGAAGAAGTGTGCAAGATTGGAATAAAACACAGAGTTGAAGGTGTAGAAGAAGGAGGTTAATTATGATGATAATAGAGAGGAGCAAAAAGCAACTGCGATATATTACCCCAGCTTCAAGGATTGACCCCCAGCTCTGAGACCTTCTTCTCCAAGTAAATTGACTTGCTCATCTTGATCGCGACTAGGATCTGCCATCTGTGAGTAGGAGTACGTGTATTCGTTATGACAAAACGAGTAGTAATCAACCTTTTCAGAGTAATTTTATTTTTTACGGTTGAACGAAAATGTAACGGAACCAAAATGGAAAATCAAGCGGGAATTATCCATGGGGGCGTCCACAGGTCACGAGTAAATACAGGTCCGAAGTAAATATCAATGCACGAAAGCAGGCATACATTAACGTAAGGTACCGTGTGAAAAAAGCAAAATTAAATGGCAAAAATTATAAATCAAGCTTAGCACGTAGGTTAATGTCTACACTAAGGCGTAGCATTTAAAATAAAATATATAACAACATTTTTGATTTTCAAAATGACAAAGTATACTGTAAATAGTTGTTTTTGCTAAATTGACAATTTTTACGAGAAACTTACGAGGCAAAAGCTGAAGAGTTATTCCGAACAACAACCTTAGATTAATATAACAGTAGGTATGTTGCCGGAATTGAGCATATATTGCACTTTAATTTAAATATTCGATTCACGAGCTACTATTTTGAAATCTATAGAGTTTTACAGGAGAATGCATTGAATATAGACCACAAAAATTACGAATCACGATGCACAGCTATGCTATGACTATCGAAAAAAATATTGACAATTGACAATAATGAAATAAAAGTTAAAATGATGATCTTCCAAACTACTTTGAACTGAAATAAAGAATATTGATACATAATGATAAAATGATATGTAATACAGCAATGGTCGTATTTAACCGACCAACTCAAATTAAATTCTAATTCTGGGTTGCAAAAGAAGTTTGAACCTATCTAATTAAATAAACTCAACCACTCAAAAATTGAGTTGCTAAAATAAACTAAATAAAAGTAAATATGATTAAGAGTTCACTTCGCATTACCTCATCAAAGAAAACCTGCGTTTTCTTTAATATGTGCTTGAGTTCCGTCAGTTCAAGGAAATTTCGTTTCAGCGCTTCCGCGTTTTGGTTGACTTCTCGTAATTCGTTTTCCAATTTTTCAAAAGTTGCCTAATAATAAATGATAAAATATTTAGGAGAAAGTTAAAATTAAATAATTTGTTAAAAAAACATGGTTCATACTTCTAAATCGATCATTTCTCTAGGCTGCGGTGCCTCCACCAATTCCCCAGAATCCATTGTAGGAATCCCGTCCTTTTTAATTTCCTTTTCCAAGTAGCGCAACTTTCTCTCCATTTCATCGCAACGCCTGACTTCATTGACAAACTTGCGCTGGAAGGCATTTACGTCTGGATTTAACTGAAATTAGAATATCAGATGTCAGGTCAGTTAAGTAACTCGGAAAAATTCTTAGTACTAATAATATGCGTTTTTATCTTACGTCACGAAACTGCGCTAATCCCAATTCTCCTAGTTCAGAAACACACGCGTAAGCTGCTTCACTTTGTAAAAATAATTGGCACAAGGCCATCTCCTCACTTCTGAATAACGATCCCATGATTATTTAAGAACTAATCACGCTTAATAATAATAAAATTAAACGCCCCAACAAGAGGGCTACAGGAAGCTGATTCTGCTAACGCCCTATAGTTGTCCCAACTTGCTCCAGTAAAACCGATATTAATACCACAATATAGATTGTCCCCTTGTGAGTCTTGTGCTTTCCGCTTTCAGTGTTTCACCACCATTCGTTCATTGATTTTTCGGAGTGGCTTCCCTTTCCCTACAAAAATACAAGGATATATCGGATTTGGTGAAAGCATTACAGATTTTCATTACACACAAATACTACGTATGAGTATGATGTATGTACTTACATATCTCCGGAAAAAACTCCCAAACTCCCGAACATTTACGAACACGTATAACTGCTACAGGGCAGGGTTTACTCCGGTGAACAAGAGGACGATAAATACAACAGAATTTGTCCAGTTTATCCTGAAAAATACAATAAACAAGGAGTTCAGAAATAACAATATTTTCAATAACTAATTGTAATTGTATGAAATACGAAAAGCTGCCCAAAACTCACATTATCAAAAACGCTAAAAGTTACTTAAAACAGAAATCAGTACACGTCAAACAGGCAAATTAATTAGGAGAGTATTTAAACACAAGCACTGGAAAATCGCAATTAGATTTGAATAAACACCCTAGAATAAAGGTTTAGAGCTCAACAGATTTTTGTTCCTCTACGCCACTCGCCTGCGAGCGGAGTATTGAAATTAGTTGATTTTGCTGAGTTCACTTTATGAGATTCAATAAAGGGACGGGCGTCACAATTAGCACCAGAACGAGATATTTAACGTTAATTGAATTATTGTTCTAAGATCTAATGAGAGAATTCAGCTGGATTTTGTAGCTAGAGTGGAAATGCCTTTGTCGGATCATCTATCGCAATCACGACAAGGGAAACAAAGTGGAAATATCCATAAAACATATGATAACCATGTGATATATGATGATGACAAAAGCATATGGATAAGAACTTTGCTAGCTGTCAAAACTTTGACGTTTAGGATTAGGATTTTGGGAATGACAATGTTGTTGTAGCCAAGTCGTACCGTACCGTACTATGGCTATTAGGAGTTGTGTACAATTTTCTTCCCTGAATATCTGATAAATTAGTCAACTATGAATACAACGCCTACTTGGAAAGGTGCTCTTATTTTATTGCCACTTTGACCTACTACAATTTATATTTATATCAAGGGTTTTAATAATATTTTCAGTTTCCCTTCTAATTGGATACGTGTAATATAATTTTGAAAATGTATCTTGTTCTGTGCCCTGTGATCAAGAAAACAACTGGGATAATTAATCGCTCGTATTTAAACAAAAGATTTATCATTGAGCGTAGCAAATCGTAAAAAAAACTAAAGAATTCTATACAAAGTTTTAATAACTCTACGCCCCTACTTTAAAAGTAGTCCATTATTAATAAAAGCCTTCTAGTCAAACGTTTTCTAACGGGAACATACGTTTTAAAACACTTTGAAAAATATTGCTCCACGTAATTGAGCTTTCCATCGGAAATAAATAGATTTTCTTTACCTATTATGTTGAAACCATATCGCCTCCCGTTTGAGGAAATGTCGGTGACTCACTGCACTTACATGCTTAATTTAGACTAAATGAATTTCGCCGAACTAACTCACAATTAGTAAAATGTACCTGCATGTTAGCGCAATTTACGATGTTCTTCAACCCTTTTTTTTACATTTTACGGCTTAGCGAATGACATTACGTGATACACAGGACAGTTCAGTTGCTGGCAGATGCAAAGCAGCAGGGATTTTATTTTTAAATTCCCATAAAACAACATGAGAGCATGAATCAGGCCTTCAAAATTGTAGAAGTAGAACAGGTGCATTGCATGAAGATGATGACATAAAACTGCTTTAGATCATTTTATGAGTGTACCTTATTCCCAAATCTATGTAAGTAAATGTAAAGTGGTGCATGATTATATGATGCATGTGAATGTGAGTGAAGTCGCTAACTCGCTAAGAAGTGTAAGTAACTCTTCCTCGTTTAACTTGATTACTTTTTTTACCTTTGCATGTCATCTTTACATATCCAATCCAGACATTAAGTGCTTTCGTACCTGGATCTGTGTACTATAACCTCTTGGTTTTGTTGTAAGTATGTTTTGAACATCTTTTTTATAGCTTAAACTTTAGAAAAGAACTCAACTTTCCACTTCCCAACTCCAGTTTTCCTTGATGGAAGCAAGGCGTAATAAAATTTAACTATATTTTAGGTTAATTTTTAGGAGTATGGACCGTTCATGAAAGTTAAACTATGAGTGTTACTTGAAAACCATAATGAATTTCACATTGCCCCTTTCCTTCCATGTCCGGAGACACTCTGCTCTAGTCATAGCAATTTTTACCTGATTTTGCGATCAAGTCTCGGATATTGATTTACCTGAATGAAGGTAATGATCTTTTCATACATATGTAAAATGTACACCATCAAATGTATTAGATTACTCGCCTGTATGGAATTGTTTAAAATTAAACTTGCTCACGTTAACACGTAATAAATATGTATAATGTTCACTGCGTTTGCTATAATAAAAGTTTTTTAATTGAAAGCGAGACTTTACTATGCATAAATTTATAAAATCATAAACCAGGATTACTAAAAAAGTAACCGATTCCAGATTTAATACAAATTAAAGTTTGAGGTGTTAAAGGAAAACAAAATTGCCAATCTAGGTTTGATAAATGGCTAAAACAAGAAGGGAGGAGGCGTGGGGCAATGTAAGAATAGTTCATTTAAATACCATGACCAATTGTAATGTAAAATCGAAACTCGTAAAATTAGTTGCCAATTTTCGTGACTTGTTGTATGGTTGTTATTTTTTATAAAGGTTTTATTTTATAATGCCAAAATTAATTCGCATTTCTTAATCATGTGACATGAGTCATGTCATCATATAACTTGCTAGATGCTTGGATGAGTAAATAGAGAAGATCAAAGCCCATCATGATCCACAGGAGGTGGAAAGGGGCGATATAAGATTATTGCTCGCATCTGTACCTCATGATCGCCGTAAATCTCACGAATCCCCTACACACAATTTTATTGACGAGGGAAAGACTTGTACATACTTCTGCAAATAAAATGAGATTTCTCTCATATGTTGGGAAAAGGATTTCTCTTCAAATATATGTACCGTCAGCAAAGTCGAAAACACGGAATGTTTTAAGTGTCGTGTTCGAATTTATATTAAAACAAATAATTCAAGTATGTACATACCCACATTAACCCTTCACTTAAAGAGTTTTTACCGGAATTAGAAAAGGATATTATTGCATATGGTTCTCTTTAAATGATAATCAAGCAGTAATCATCAATCGTCGCCTTATAATTGCGTCGTTTCTAAAAGCTCAATCTTAGACTCAATAACTTTGCTGTTTAGGTTCTCTTGAGCTACATGGATTTGACAATTCAAGAGAATATTAAAGAGGAAAGGTTTAGATTTCCAGTTTTAGAGCCATGATTGAATCGTGTACGAAGCGTCGCATGATTATTTCCGTCGTTGGACTTGGATTGTACGTAACATTAACAATCCTTATGTTTTTAAGAAGCAACATTTTAAAAAATACTCTTATTAGCACTAACTAAAGTAATTACATCTTTTTCTCTTGTAGGTTGACTTTGCTCATTCTCGTTCTTGAAGAAGCATTAACGTCAGGTCCAGTAAATCAAGCACCTACACCTTACACTACTAGTGTTAACCAAAGTGAGATTTTAAGTCCTTTTTATTTTGTAAATTGTAAAGCTTTTACTAAGACCATTCACTGACTGTCTAAAATAACGGACTTGAACCTTTGCTCGTTTTAGGCGTGGATAAGGCTGCATCGAATTCAAAATTGGTGACCTCGAGCAAGGCTATTTCTGGAAAAGTGGTTCTGGACAAGTCTTGTTGGTTGGAAGAAGAATTTGAAGTCGTTGAGGAGTGTGCGCCATGTACAAGTACGTGCTATTATGAAAAGCAGTTTTACTTGAAGTTATATGTTGAAAATGGTATGTATATGTATGCTCATTAAATTATGATTGATTTCAGAATTTGAAATAAACAGTCAGTCACCAGCCACTTGCGCCGAAACTGGACTGAAGGAAAAAATTAATTGCAAAAAGTCTGGAATTGCATTTAGAAGGTATAACTGGATATGAATATCATGATCACAAAATATTATTTAGTATATTGTTTCTTCATGTAATCAATATTTTTTGGGGAATTAATGTATTTCAGCTGTGACATTGTTAAAACAATCGAACGCCGTAATTTTCTCGTCTTCACATTTTCTATGCTCCTTCTTTTCGTGCTCTCGTACGGATTCGTCAAGTTTCGAAACAGTCAATTGGAACGCATAACTATTAAAAACATTGAAAAGAGGTTGGCCGCAGGACAATAATTCCTTGTAACTTGCACAGCGACATCGCCCTCGAAACTGGTAAAAAGTTATGAAGCCATGTTCTAATTTACCGTTGTGGTACTATATGTATAGTATATATAAAATGTGACGATAATAGTCAATGTCTATTTTATTTTAAAATAGGAAATGGACGGTGTTAAAAGCTCTCAGAAAGCGTCTCAGCCAAAACTCAACCCCAAAAAGCTAAACAGGAATGCAAATGTAAAGCTGGCAAAGGAAACTTACGAGGTCGAAAGTCGCCGTTATTTTGAGTCCATCACTGAGTTACCAGCGTTGTTCCTCGAAGTTAGAAAAATAGTTGGACAATGTGTCTTTTTAGATATTAGAAATTTGATTGTGCTCCAAATTTATAAAACCTTCCGTTTGGAAAAATGGATTCAGCTTCACATTGTTCCAACAGACAACGAAAATCACGATAATAATTCAAGTAGCCCCAAAACTCTTCTGTTACGACTGAACTGCTCCGACTTTCCTTTATATTTTGAGAAACTTTTTAAAACCGAGAATGTGTCGATTCCTTGTAAGAATGAAAAACACTCAGGGAATCGCAGGAAACATCCTTCTGTTACAGTAACTGATAAAAAGGTGACAATATGTGGTCTTAGCTCAGTCCTTAGGTTCGTGCTTAAATATATTTGTTATCAAATTGAAAAAAGCGTCTCCTCAAACAATGACACCACAGATGAGGAAATTCTTTCTAAGCTGAAGCAATTTTTAGGGTTCAGATATGGTTGCCTGCAAGCTTGTGCCGAGTCATCAATTTGGACCAGGTTTTGTGAGGTAGATATGATTTCTTCAGTTAATGATATCCCTATTATTGCGGCCAATTTACTTGAAGAGAAATATTCTCAATTCACAATTTCTGAACATCTAATGAAATATGAACGTCACCTTTCCCTTCCGGTGAAAATTCATAATTTTCGTAGGGTGATTCAAGACATCAAAAAAGCTGAGGGTTCACATGATATTACAGAGGGGTTAAGCAAGGCATTTGACGAAAAAGTACTCATTTCCTCACTAAAACATGATTTTGCTGAGGGGCCAACACTTTTACTTTCAGACTTAATTTTGTATCCGAGTGTTCATGCATACATTTTATTTTACGGCGAGGAAAACTTTAAACGGCTACTGCCAATATCATTTGAGTGGTATAAAAGATTAGATAATTTTTATAAATCTTCGACTGAGACCGAGGCAAACTTTGTAATTAGTCATGATTTTCAAAATGTAATCGAAGGCAAATCTGAAGCCAAGATAAATTGGATTATCCCTGAAGTGCCAGCTCAAAGTCTGTATACCAGTGATCCAAAACGATACAAGCCTACTTTGCGACAATTTACTCGTCAGCCAGAGATCGACGAGTCGTTAGAGTTTCTAAAGAACAAGTATATTGTCCCTTTAAGGGTCAACGAGAAAGATCCAGCTTTCAAGTGGGATGAGATCCCAGTTTTGGCTCATCCCGAAGGTGGGAACCTTCCCCTTTCTCGAAGAAGCAGAAAATGTGATCAATTAGCCAATCTTGTCGTTTACGCTTTAGAAGTCTATTCCGCCACGGCAAAACAAAAGGGGAAGAGTCGTTTTCGCATAGTCGACTTTTGCTCTGGTGGAGGTCATGTTGGCATCTTGGTAGCATATCTACTTCCAAACTGCGATGTCACATTAGTCGAAAACAAAGACGAGTCTTTAAGGAGAGCCCAAGAGAGAGTGAGTGGGCTCGGCCTATCAAACGTATTTTTCTACCAAAGTAATCTAGACTATTTTGACAGTGAGTTTGATCTTGGCCTGGCCCTCCACGCTTGTGGGACTGCGACTGACTTGGTTATCGCAAAGTGTGTGGGTGTAAACGCCTCCTTCGTTTGTTGTCCATGTTGTTACGGAGCTGTTCAAGAGAATCATATTTTGAGCTATCCCATGAGCTCTATGTTTCGACAAAGTGAAATCTCGTTGAGACAATATTTCGTTCTATGTCACAGTTCCGATCACACTCATGATGAAACTCACGAGAAAACAAGTCAGGGGAAAGAGTGTATGGCATTAATTGACACTGACCGATGTCTCTACGGAGCAGATAGGGGATACGATG
>JAHZMY010003652.1:0-56458 GCA_027743915.1 Seira sanloemensis
CCCACGCTTGCCCCATTCCCGTCCCACTTTTTATTTTAACGACTAACCTTATAGTCAACTTTACCCAGCAACCATTAAAATCAAAAGACCTTGAACCAACCTAATCCGAGAATTGAAAAATGGGTTGCTGATCGACAGTTGAACATGAATCCTAGATTCTTGATCTCTGACTGAAAACCGATACGGTGTGTAGAGATACAGCTAAAAGCTCGACCTTTGTTGTTTCTTCTCAAGAGGCAAAATAAATGTACCTACTTGAACAAACAAATCCTTAGATAAGTACTAGGCACACCAGCTAGCAGCCCACCGAATTTCACTGTGAACTTGTTGAGAGATTTTCACTCTAGATACCTTCATCGAGATTACATGGGAAACGAGTAATTTTTCTTTACAGATTGTGTTCAAGTTATATAGCTTAGGAATGTGGCATGCTGCGGTGCTCGATGAAAGTCGTCGAAAAATGTCCATATGCGCCATGAACAAAACGAGTTTGGCAGCTTTATTAATAGAAAAATATAAGTGAGTTGACGGGGATTTGAGTGACGCTCCGTTGATTTAGCGTTGACTGGCTAAAGGCCCTCTCACTTCTCAAAATTGGTATAAGTTGTTTTAGACTTTCAAATAATGACAGTACTGCCAAGGTGGTACCGGATACATCTTTAAGTTTGGTCAGCAATTTTCACTTGGAGCCATGCTGTGACCAACAGTCATTTTAAGTCATGCTTAAGATTATAATGATATGTTTTGAGTATTTTGATCCTTGATTGGTTTGCATTGAAATAAGACATACATTAGACATATAAGACAATATATTTATGATCGGGTTTCCCTAGCACTTAAAATGCTTTTACGGTTTGGATTTTTTAAAACTTTTTGAATTGTCGCCCAAATAAATGCTCAACACACAAAAATCTAAAAGTCCCCACAGTTAAATTCTTCAATTTATTGAATATTTAGCATTATTATGCAACAGATTTAAATTTCAAATTCAACCTGCACCTAGAACACATACGTGTAATGCATAACGACTTTGAATTTGATCTGGAATTGATTGGCGGCCAGTTGAGACCTTGAGACTGAACTAAAAAGTAAAATTAGCTCGATAAATTCATATTAGCTCCGCAACTTGTTATAACAGATTTACCCAAACTTATAATGGTGGGGTATTTTTGCAGGTAACAGCTTTACAATTTCTTGCACATTTTGACCTTCGCGTGCTCGCTGTGAACAATGGCCACTGCTTTTACCATTGAGGGCGATGATCCACACGTCATCACTTATTCCATGCAATGTTATTAATGTGAGGGAGTAGGGTTTCCAAAGAAAACTTTAATGAAAATGTATGTGTCACTAGAGAATTCCTCCCGCCTGCTGGAATGAGAAGAATTAAGGTGATGACAACTGCTGTTAGCCCACATTCCTTAATAAATGTAGGTGGGTCTAATATGCTTACTATAACTCCTACTGATTCAAATAAGAACTTACTCCAACGTTTTATTTTAAATATATCTATCAACAGAAATACATACACTTTTTCCTATATGCATACATATATACCTAAACATGTTTCCGGTTCCTCTGCTCTTGCAACGAGCAAAAAGACAATACAGCACAAGGTAACAATCCCGAATAAAATAGTCGTTTCTTCAAAATTACCGTCATTCATTTTCATTGCATAGGTCAACTTGAAATGACACAAAAGCAAAGCAATTTTGCTAATGCAAGGTGCAAAAGTAAAGAAACAAAAAGTGACATGAAGGTAAATGGCGGTACGGAAAAAAAACATTTTAGGGTCAGCAGGGGATGATGGTGTGATTATTAGGGATCAAAATGCGGGTGTATAGGTGTGTGTATTCCCTGAATTACAGAAACGACAAAACCTCTGTAGAAAGCGTTTGAGACGAAAAAGTACATTTCTTTCTTCACGTTGCAGCCAAAGGGCCTGCTTTCACTTTTCTTTTCCTTGAAAAATCTGTTAAGAGGGCCACCGCGAGCCAGATCATACATTTCCTTTTCTTACCTGAACAAAAAAACCTTCTTCGATCTTCTTTAAACATCCACTCCAAAGATGGTTTATTTATGTTCCCAAAGAAAATACAGTGCCTATTATTATAAAGGCTCCGCGGAAGTAGGGAAATTGTGCAAGTTTTTCATAATATCCGAAGCCCCAGCTATTCTCCCGCCTTATCCTCCAATAAATTATTGCCAACGAGCATTTAGTGCACTCACTCTTGTCATCTTTTTTTAGCACCCGAGGGAGCAGGAATCTTTTGTCCTTGCAGAAATAAAATAGAAGGAAGGAAAAATAAAGTGAGTTGTAGAGGTCCTTCGTGTATTACCAAAGCATTTCCTTTCTATTTGTGTGCCTTCCCTTTGAACAGGGAAAATAAAATGCTGTTGCTTTCCACAGGCGCGCTATTATTATTATCGCGGAAGATGAATGTGAATGCTCGGAAAATAAAATGCATCGGGGAGGTCTTCTCTTCCTTTCTGGGTTTCCTTTCACATACGCTTCGATATGGCACTGCCACCATAAAACAGCTTTAAACTTTTAAGTGGGGAATACGTTACTACGTAGGTATTGAATAATGGAGAAATCTTACCTCAGAATGAATCTACTTTCATTCAAGTTCGAGTCAGGTAAAGAACTGACATGGTTTAAAATAGGTTACTTTAGTTGAGTGGGCCATGCAAAAATCTGTTTTAAAAATAAATTCTCACCTCTCACTCCTCAAAGGTGTGGCTCAACTTGTAGTCAAGTGTGAAGGAGTGAGCAATGAGCACCACCTCTAATAATCACACATTTGTCTTTGTGCATGGAACGGTGAGCAAGGGAATTATTACAGTTTATGTTTACACGGAAATGTATGTATGTATGTAGGTATGCATACGAGATATGTAGAACCGTTAATGAGCCTCCTCAAATGTGTCGTTGGTTTTGGTTATTGCATAAATCGTTTTGCCTCACTAAACTACAACTGCCTACATCAGACATGCTTCTTCACACCTTGTTTTGTCATTGCATAAAGTATTCAGAGGAAGGAGTGAGACAAATGACTGTACATTATTACCATGTGTATGCATGTCCTTGTTCGAGAAAGCGTTAAAGTGGTTTTCTCTGAATTGTGTCATCTCACAGCTTCTACCACACCACAAAGCGCTTCCCTTTTACAGGTTATTTAGGTGAAATTACAAGAGAGGGATTGAGATTTTCCAGGATTTGACAAGATGAGCTACAATCTTGATATAATGGCTTATTCCAAGGAACACAATGTCCCCAGGAAGGTTTAAAGGTTTACATTTAAACTACCAGAAAAGCTTGGAAATGGTTTTGGAATTGGCACTAATTGCGCATACAGAGTGTAAAATATTTATTGTTATTGTCTGCAATTTCCCTCCTCCACAAGGATGTGAAGGTGTTTTGTGTGGTCTGCGATGGTTTAGCCAAATGATAAACCTTCACAATCAGAATGCATAATGCATGCATCAAAGAGTTCAAGGAAATGCATAAAAAATTCAGGCCATAAAGTCTTCCATCAAGCAATATATGGCCTTCGTGCTTTAGCAAGTTTAGGATCCTGGTGGTACTAGCTCAAGTACCACTGCTTTTTAAGGGGAGTTTTCACCAGAAATGGTTTCACGTTTTGTGCGTTTACTCGCAGACTACACGAAAATCCACTTGAGTTGACAGGCTTAAATGGTCCCGTGTGAGGAAGGGAAATACATCATGTTCTCCGATTTGTTTACTGAAAAACCTTCCCTTTGGCTAAACATGCATTTTGTTTTGCTAAATCCTTGAAATAATCATCATCAGTGCAGACGATGCGGAGGTAATGACGAGGATAGGAAATTGACAGGTGTGTGGATACTTTTATTTACACGATGTGTTTATAACGGAGGACTTCAACCTTCAATTCTTATTATTAAGTTTTTTCCTTTGTTTTGTCTCAGAGCAATTTTTTATATTTCAATGTGAGGAAAAAGCAATATATCACTTTGTTCATGGGAATTTCACACTTTTTCATCTGTTTTATGATCTTGTTTTCACCGGCCCTGTTTTATAGCCTCACATGGCCCTCCTATCTGGGGTCCACAAAGACGCTTTACAATGATAAAAATAATAAAAAATATTATAGGAATACATATATGTGCAAACGATGACACGCATTTATGTATAAAAAGTATAAAAGTAATACTTTCGAGGCGAAACATAAGAACCGTTAGTTTTTTCTCCATCAAGAAAACTTGATTCGGAATGGATTTAATGCATAGAAATTCCCGCAATTGCTTTTCCCTCAAGCAATACTTTTTTCTCAAGAATAAAAGGATCGATTTTGTGTATTTCTTCAAGATTCGTCGACTTTCTATATATGATTACCTACATTCATTCGGGGAAAAAAGGGAAATTCAATTCGTTTTGAGTTTTGAATTTGAGCCGTAGATAGTACATGTCATACGTTGTACGTTGCATTCACCTTTTGAATCGTGTCTCCGGTCTAAAAAGGTAATATAAATTCATAAAAAATGGTAGGCATACCGAGACCTCGACCAAGTTAACGAAACCACGTAAAAAATTCCCTATTTCTAGTTATGCTCACCCAGAGCCCGAGAAAATGAACAGTGACATACTTCCTTAAAGAATAATGCTCCTTTTCCAGGACACTTTTTTCCCTCTTCCTCCGCTTACCTATAAAATACAAAAAATTTATATCTTTAAAAATGGCAGTATATTTTCAAACAAAATACTTGTATCGTGCAGGAACGGAGCAGGAAGCAAGGGGAAAAGAGCATCCGCTTTTTTATTCATTGGCTTAAAAAATAAAGCGTTAGTACATCGCCGATCTTACACCGCCATGAAAAAAAATGCGAAAGCGCACGGTATAGGAGCTGGACCGTGGAAAATTTTTGTGTGCTTTTCCTCCATTTTATTCCCACTTGAGGGCTTTGGGGAATTATCAGTGAATAACTTTGGCTTCCCTGTGCAAAATGTCTTTATAGAAACTGGGGTAAGGGTACCTTTCTCCCCATGCCTACATACATTCCAAACCTTGCTGCTTTTGCTCCCCAGTCTAGAAAAATGAAGTTGGTAATGCCGTGTGCACTCTAGTCTATCTGCCACGGAAAAAATTTACTTTGTAAAATATAATATCTTTGTTATGGCGTTTGCTATTCGGTGCCCCGAGGATCTCGACGGTATGGTTGCTCATTCTCAATGTGATCACGAGGATGATGGTGTTGACGATGATCCTAAATATCTTTGCGTTTTCCCCAAGTCTACTCCCAAGTTTATACAGTAATGCGCCGTGCATGTTTCCGAGACATAATGAGTCATTACTACGAAATAGCAAGCTTTTGCTCGCTCACCCATCGCTATCATCATCATCTTCTTCTTCCTCCAGAAGAGTGTGTGTATGTGGGAGCATCATCAGCAGAACAAAAAAATCCTTCAATTCTTCCCTTCTCCTTTACTACAACAAGTTCATAGAAAATGCTTGACGCGTCTTTCCCTTTCATCTTCATCTTTAAAGCTCACACTTTACTTTCCTTGGGAAGCTGCTATGAAAAAAGAGGAAATGTGTGTGAGGATCGTGTTTGTTTATACAGCACAAAAGCGAAAAGGGAGAGAGTGAAAGTTCAAAGGAAAAGGAGGCATATTTCCTGCAAAGAAAAGCCACAATATCTTGACACAACTGGTGTGTTCTGCGTTAAAATTAGGAAATTCCAAAGTCATCATTGGAACAAGCTGTACAAGTCGCACATAATTTGCGGAAAAAGATAGATAGTCAGAGGAGGGGAGAGCAGATGTAACAAATTGCAAATGAAATGGTACAAGCATAGATATCACAATTGTACATAATTATATTACTCTAATGGGGAGAGAGAGAGAAAGAAAAGGACATGATGAATTTTTATGGGAGAAAATTTCACCGTACAAAATTCATTCCTGGTTCACTGACAAGTCACAAACACACAAACCCAAGTGGTAATTTCGTAACAGAACTTTGTACAAGTTGACTTGTGCAAATGGGAGAGGTATGCCCTACATGTCGAAATAAATTTGGGAATTATTCTAATTTATTCACTGTTCGACGCGGCCCATCTTTCTTCCTTCAGCTTAGAGAAATATTAAAAATTTCGTTATAACCAGTAGCTGCCGAAGTAGGATTTTAGGCGTTCAAAAGGCCCGCTGCTCCCCCATTACAAATTGCGCTCGAACCTGATCACTTGGTATGTAGCTATTTACTACCGCACTTGATTTCTCTGGAGGGGTCTTCTGCAGATTGCAACAGACAAATTAATCGGGTAAACGAGAGAATATATAGAACTGCAATTATAAGGAGACTCATCTCTTGCTCCCAGTGGTTTGGTTGGTTTTCTCTCCCGAATCTCATTTTGCGGCAATGAGCAATTGATCCCATTCAAAGGAATGGCCCTCATGTTTGTTGGCCATGGTGGGGTTGGTGGCGGCAGCGATGATGATGATGATGATGATCTCGATCCCGCCTATTTTTATTAAGAGAAGAATAACGAGTTTTCCTCTCTTTACTTCTCCCCAATTTCTTGAGAGATGACCATGTGATTACGATTGTTATTGATATAAATGGAGTGGAAGAGTAAAGCGCTCATTCATTTCATTAGAAGCCTCACTCTCTGCTAGGTCATACGACATGAAAAAGGAATTCTTTTTGGAGAATCACGAAACTCTAATGGAACAAGAACGGACACACATTTTCCCTTTCCACTTCCTAATTCAATTTTCATGCATGATACGGTCACACACACACACGCAAAAAATATATATCGATATTCAGGGGATGGTGTCGATATGGTGGTGTCCGGGCTCGCGCCTTCCTTTCCCTATTTCATTAAGCAATCTATATAGATGGCCTTGATCAATGGTGTTTTTCCAGAGAGAGACGATCCCATTTATCTATCAAAAAGCCAATAAGATTCCGCACATGCCTCCCTCAAATATGTAGACTGACACAAAGTACCATTTTATTAGCTTCAGATAGAGAAAAATTCGGCCGTAGTGCGAGAAGAAAGACTATCATCATTTTTCTCCTGTCCTATTTCCCTTTCGTGGCCCACACGTTAAGCTCACTTTTCCTTGAAAGATGGCTAACTAATCCGTGGGATATGGGAAGCTGAAGCGAACCACCAGTCAGTTTGAAAAAAATATCCTTGAATCCATTTGGGAAACAAGTGGTCTAACAGATTAAATGCGAGTAAAAGTGTGACATTCCAATAACAAAAAAGTTCCCATCATCATCATCATCATCGTCATCATCTATATCAAAAGCATTGAGAGGAAATGTGAACTTTCGCGAAATGGGTAGAGCTGCTAATTTTTCTCCTATAGAGATCACAGTGAAAAGAAGAAAAGCCACTCTTGATAGCTTCGGGGTGGAAGGCGAGAAAGTACTCGCCAGAAAAGGGAATATTTCTTTCATTGCCACTGTATTATGAGAACATTAAAAGAGGAAAATGTAGAAGATGCCTTTTTTACTCTATAACTGAAAGTCATCTTTTGCATGCTTCAAGCGTTCGATTCTTTACGGTTAGTCCATTTCTCCCTAAATTGTGTTAGTTCAAAGTTGGTTCGACATGAGGCATATGGGTCTCGCAAGACTCAGGTATATAAAAAAAGTTGCATATACCGTTTTAATGCCAAACCCTACAAGTTCGAGAAACTCGGAAGACGATATTATGTAACTAACATGCTCCAAGAAAGGCAACTTTTTTTCCTTTTGTAGCACTAAAATCCTCCGTACGAATGTATATTATGATGATGATAATAATTATAAAAAAGGTGAAAAGTTTTTTGTGATAATATTATGCTCACGCGTCTTAAGCCTCTTTTCAGCTTAAAGGAAAATCTTGTACGGAGTCTAGACTTCTCTTGTAGGACTTGTAGAAGTTCTAGAAGCATATTGAGTGAAAACTATCGGAGAAAAGAAAGTATTTCAATGCACTGCGACTACAAATGCTATAGGGAAAGCGTAGAGGCACAAAAGTAAACTTTATAAACACATATTCTACCTTTTCTCCTGCATTTTTACACATGTTTTACATGTACCACTATTATGTAACCCTTTCTTGAGAAGACGGGAAGAATGGAGGTGAGAATTGAAGAAGAGAAAAAGAAAGGCCTTTGGAGAAGGGAATAGAAGGTGAGGAGATGCGGAACGTGAGGAAAGGATTTTGTACGGAGAGTAACTCAAGTGGATACTTTCTATGCAGTGGTGTGCATGGAGAAAGTATACGCTGTGTCACATATTTATCTGGAAAAGTTTTTTTTTTCAAGAAAATATTATCTGATCTTTTTTCCTAATTCGCAATGACATGCTGCCTCGAGAGCGAGAGTTGGATAAAGCAGTAGCAATTCCCAACAAATATTATTATTACCATAATCTTTATTGTTGAGATATTGTCCGCGTGTATGTTCTGCAGGATAATATGAACTTTTTTGAAAAGGAATTTACCAATCCAACTCTATCGTCATTATTATCATCTTCATCATCATCACGGTCCATTCATATCGAATTGAGGAAGTTGTTCTTTGACATTCCTCTCACCTTTTTAGCTCCTTCCTCTAGATTATTTTTCTATCCGAGTGACGCTAGAAAAGGAGTCGGTAAAATAGATAAAGTTTTATTTTGCAGAGACTGTTATTATTATGGATTATGATTATAACTTAACTCGAACAAGAAAAAAATTCTCGAGTTTAATTTAGGAAGTTTTTCCTTTCTTCAATCTAAGAACATATGCAGGGGAAAGTGCTCATATTCATAAAAGATACGATGAGATATAAAAAACTTCACGTGAGTCACTGTCCTCGTTTTCAGCGACATTGCCATGGAAGATCTCTTTGTTCATTTTGAGGCCGACATTTTTGCTTTACTTACTGCAATAAATGGCTGGCCAGCAACATGCCCTACGCCATTTTCTACTCCACTTTCTCCAAATCATTTTTCTGCAATGTATTTGCAAAAATGCAGAAATGTCCCTTCTACAATGCCATATAGCATCTAACTGCAAACTGTACGTCGTGACAGGACAAAAGAGAAAGGTGAATATCCCGAAAATGTAGCGGAAAGTATGGTTATGCCTTGACTGACATTATAGAAAAAATTTAACATCATGTTTGCAATATTACTTTCATATCTGTGCAATGCATTTACCTAGGATTTAAAAAGGTATGTCACTTTCACTCGAAAAAATCATGTATAGCTTTGATATAGGTACTTTAATTAAAAGGTGAAGAACTTCTGCTTTAAAGTTAGTTCTGGTTTGTGTGTTAGAATCGTTGCAAACTTCATGTTACCAATTGTGAGTGTGTGTGAAAAATGCACATGGTTCAATTACATCCTGCATCGTCGTATAAGAGATCTCGCACGTTCTTATTTAACTTTTGAGTTTCAATGTAATTAGCCATGCATTAGTATTCACATTTATAGCGATTTGTTTGCCAAATCACTTCCTTCTTTATTATTCATACGTGTATTACCCCCAAAGTAAAGTTTGACGGTTGCATATTCGACAAGACGCATAGGCAGTCACAGTCCAAAAGAAATTTCTCACACATTCTCTTTGACCATTGTTGCATGAGTTGAAAAATTTTCCTAGGAAAAATATTATCCTTTATTATTCAGAAAGGACATACTTCAGAAGACAAAGGAAGAGAAGGAAGTTGCGAGAGATTTCTTAAGATTGTATACATTCACTTTCTATTCACAAACACAAGGCGGAGGGAGTTTTAGGCCCGCTTGTATTAGGAAAATATGCTTCGTACTCATTTCAACTTTATCTTTTCCTATGTAAGTAAAGCCTTTCGTCACGATTCTCTCGTAATGTGTACAGGATGGACTGCATCATTATCATCAAATTGATACCATGAGTATTTCTCTTGCTCCTTCCATTATTATCACAAGGAGAAGAAATGTATTATCCCCATCAAAGTAATATGTTTTTTTCAAAAGCATCCGTTCATCTTACATTTTTTCCTTTAGTGTGCCGTGTGCTTATGCTCACTCCACCTTGCCTTTTCACTCAACAGAGCGTATCATTGGATTTGAGCCCTTTTATGTAATGGAAAACAATGCAGAGTGAAACTACATGTGGAGTTTATCTTATCCTCATCTCAAGGAAAAGGCTGAGGTGAAAGTATAAGCAATGAAAGCGTTACTATGCGTCTCCCCTCTCGAGGATCAGGAGGAAGAAAAATCTAACGAGTTGTTTAGATAAAATACACAGTTACATTAGATCTTTAACGCGAAACCGACATTCTATGTTGCACAATACAAGCGCAAACAGTTGTAACCCAAACAAGACAAATATGTATATGTATAATGTTGGGGTGATGGTATTACTTTATGGTTTTCTTAAAACCCCCTTGGCAAAACGTGTACCTTGGCTAACTAACTGAAATAACGAGAGAGAGAGAGAGAAAGGAAAGGGGGAGAAGTGCATTAGAATAATACACTTGGTAAACAACAACGAATTCGAGGCTATTTATCTTTCTCTATTGTTGTTGCAATAAAGTTCACACAGCTTAATTCTTTATCTTGCGGTTGAGCAAAAAAAAAGTTGAATGCATATTTCAGAATTATTATTATTAATATTATTTTTTTCGGAAGCGGGCAGACTCACGCCTGAGTTACTAGAGCACATTTTGTGTCCACATCTCTCTGGAAGAAGTTCAAAGGAAGAATATTCCTTGGACCGATTCGAGTGGATATATACCCTTTCAAGCCTTTTTAACATTACTCCGTTTCTCTCGAATTTTTTCAGCTGCTGCTACTTTATGGGGATCGCGTCTTGCCTCAAAAGAAAGGCGTAAGTAGCATAAGTAAATTGTATATGTAAGTAGACATCGCATTGACTAAAGGGAAAAATCTACTTTCACTTTTTAATGCTTTTGTGTCTTTACTTTCTCCTGTCCCATGGGCTCCCTTTCCCTTCTGTGGAAGGGTTCACAGTGGTTTTATTAGGGAGTTTGTGATGATTGCAGTATGCTAAACCGCAGGAACGGCGCAACCCTTCGGTCTCCAGAAGTTGGCTACAAATAACTTATATATTTCCTCTCTTTTTCTGTACTCATTAGGTATTCCACTATTTAAGTCTTCCATTTCCTTCTTTCCTTTTACCCCATGTAATATGCATAGGCTCGGCATGAGAAATTGTGGGAGAGAAAGGGTACACTATGTGGCTTGAGCAATCTCCCCTTTTCCCTATGAATTCTCGTTTATTTCAAAGCCTTTTTCCTTCCTTCCGTGGAAATCAAAATGAAGTCAAAGTCTCCAGCTTTTACTAAGATTTTCACTGGAACCTTGAATAATGCCGATGCGTTGGAGAATACGACGGGGGAAGATAATGTTGTTTTATGTTTTCCTTTTGGTGGCCCCAATTCTCTCTTCCGTTTCTTGTCCCAGGAGTGTTACTCTATAAATCTTGGACTGAAGTTTATATCCTGGAAGGGAAAAGTGGGCATCAAAGCCTCTTTGCAAAAGACTCGGCTGACGTTACATGTTTTACACGAATGGGATATATTATTATGTTGGTCCTAAATCGTGATATGAGGCGACAACCATTTTGCGTCACATATGCTTCAAATGAGTTTCAATGATTTCATTTTTTCATTTTCCCTTCAAAGAAATGGCCATAATCATCATCATCATCACAATTTTCAAATTGTATCCTTGACTTTGCTTTTGTCTTTACCGTATCATTTCTGCTCTCTTTTTTTCAACTACGTTTGAAGTATTAAAAATGACATCTACCTTGTACTTAAATCTTACTTTAGTTCCATTTTTTCTTTCCCTTGATCTTTCCTTTCAATTTCTCCACATGCAATTTCCATATGCCGCGACTTTGGACCATCAACCCAAAAAACGTAGTGTTCAATTTCATTAACTTTTCCCCTTTCCCTAGCAAAGCTTTGCTCTTTAAATTATGGGAACATGTCCATATTTTTTCTGGAAGAATCAAACATTCATTCATTCCAAATTCCGTGCCTTTCCTTGCAAAAAATGTGTTCCATATTTCATTCAAAAGAGAAAAAATTTGCAAGGTTTTCCTTTCTCATTTTTCCCATATCCTTTTTCATTTCAACATTTTTGTTGGGCTTTTTAAAGCTTCGTCAAAAGAGCTGCAAAGAGACGGGACGAGTAAAGGGAACATTATGGTATGATGATAATGGCGTACATATTACATGTGCATTGTACAGAATATTTCGTTTTTATTCGCAGAAAATAAAAAATGCACATTCAATTTGCAAAATGAATAAATTATTTGAATCGTACGCCTACCTCTCTACCTAATTATAGAACATGAGACGAGAACTGAAAGTGACAAGAGAAAGAATAGAATTGTATCATACATGAATTCCCTTACGCTCATTTTCCTCCCTTATTGGATACTATTAAACTCCTGCAGCTAGTAAGAAGGCATCATTTTGTCTACCTTATTAATTTTCTGTTATGTGTCTTTCTTGGAATTATTATTATGTTTGTGTTCTTGGAAAGGACTTGAACAAAGACAGATAGCTCTCTGAGTAATATCTGATGCTCATTTATTTTACAAATTTAGCCAAACAGAATATCATTACGTAATGTCGACATGCTTGAAGAAATATATCGTGTAGAGATGTGCATAGTGTTTTAGTCACAGATAGAAATTACGCACTGTATTATAAATGGCCTGTGGTGTGTATGGTTCATTGAATTTTGGCAAAAAGTGTGATAAGTGAACGGGGAGCATGTTAGTGTATTCACGGGGGCATATTTTATCAATTTAAATATTATTCTCCGCTATTCTACGAAACGCAAATATAATTACGTTTGTTTTTCAGAATTTTGCGGCGGCTGGTTTCATGTTCAAAAGGAAAAGTGTCCAATTTATTTGGTGACAAAATAAATAGTACATACCGAACGTTGATTGGGACCCGAAAAATTAAACAAACGCAACTGCGTTAATACATAAATTGCAGCAAAATTTTAGTTTGACAGATATAAATCGATTTTTTGGACAAAGTCCGATTGAAACCCAACAGCGTAAATTTGCATTGTTAATCAAGTGTTATTAAAAGTCATTGCACTTATAGCAATACAAGAGTGATTTAATTGGTCCCATCTTGTAACTACTTTCATTTAAAAGTGAAAGAACGTATCTACGCAAAAAAGAAAATTGCCAGTAATTGGACTAGCGAGTGTGGTCATTTTGTGCCAATGACTTTCTCCACTTCCCACACACATTGTGTTGCCGTTTCAAAACAAACAAGTATCAACAATGGCACAACATGATCTTAATCGCTTGGCAAATCACTAGTTTATTATTATTTTATTTTTTGCGTAAGACCATTTACTTTTAAGTGGCAAGGATTACAAAATAGGACCAGTTCAAAATACTTATGTCTGAAAAAATTAATTGTCATTTGAGAATCCCGCAACTTGCCATTTCACTTATCATCCCTCATCTAAATACACACATGGAGGGACAACATATCGAAGTGACTGAGTAGCCATACAACTCTCGCAGTTTGTTCGAGCGTAATCCAATATAATAAAATGCGAAAATGTGGGGCAGTGTGTGCATCGTAGCCGTAGAACATTACGTGATATCCCCATCGTCTAAAGTACCCGTATTACTGATGACATTCGTAAACCAGAGAAAAAAGGCTGACATGACATGGCTCGTCCTATGATGAAGATAAAGAATGCAAACAAGAGCCGAGACGGGAAGAAGGATTGGAAGAAAGCTGCAAGTCAAATTGATTTAGAAGTCTGTTATGAATCTTGACATGGAGCCTCTCACGCTATCACAAAGAGAATAGAAATTTTTTCCCTTCCAGTTTTTTGTTCTTGTCTCTTTAGTGCACATAGGTAGTTTATTATTTGGGCAAGGGAAAAACGCCCATAGTCACAGACTTTTTCCATTCTTTCCACTGACACCGCACCAAAAAAAACTTTGCGAAAAAAATTGTGATGGTCTAGTTTTGGTTTGAAAAGCTTTGGAAAAAGATATAGCCCGTATAGAGCATCATCATATTATCAATATTATTTGTTTGAGTTTAAGAAAGAGCCTAATGCCAGCGTACATTTCCCTTTGCGTTTTTTCCACTTTTTTTTGGACCGCGCCCTTCTTTTTCTCCCGATATTTTTTCTGATGAGGTGAATTGGATGAGAAATGGGTTTCCTTCTGTGTGTGTGGAGGCGGACCTAGGGGACCGGAGGGCTGTTACTGCATATAAGCCTTATAAAGGGAAAAGTCAATCCAAAATCCAGTCTTGCTTCTGTTATGTTATGCATGATTCCAAGTTTTTTCTTTGGGTTTCCCCCCAACTATTCCTTGAAGGCTCGTGTCTTTTTCCCTTCCGCTTTTGGCACCACCAAAAAGCCCCTGCACCGTATTCCTTAAAAAGAAAAATAAGTTTCGTACAGAAAAATTTCTTTTTTTCGGGTCTCTGAAGACATTAGGAATGGCACAAAGGAGATTATTACATCTTGAAGTAGGCAGGCTGCTTCTTCATGTTTCCGACATTTTTTCCCACTTTCCCCCGCAACTTTGTAAATCTACAGAGTGGAGGCAGCTGAGACCTGAAAAGTAACACAGGATCATGATCTTGGTGATGATTGTAAGACGATAAGTGTGTAAGTAGTTTTGTGCGTGCACTGGTTCCTTTTCAAGAGGAGAGTAGGTTTGGGCGTAAAGAAGGGTGATCATCGTGATGATCATGATCGTCATCATCTTCTTCATCTCCTTCCCTTGGCCTTCTCATAATCATCATTTTAAGGTACAGGCAGAGGACGATCAAAATTCTCGATTTTTTTTCGTGGCAGATGTTCTCCACGAAACTTTTCTCGAGAAAATCTCTTTCGAAAAAGTGGGTTACTGGTAAGGCTGGAGGATAAAGTGGAATAATCATAGCATGAATGCAGGTGCAACAGTTTCCTCTTAACAAGCTAAAATCAGACTTGAGCTCTTTTTAAGCCAGCCACGAGCTCCGCTACCCTCTCGCCCTGAATATTTATTTTTTGGCGAGAGGACTGACTACTAGACTCTAGGATGAAGATACACAGTGTCTTTTCTCTTGAGCCACTTTAGCAACAAACCCCGTCTTCCAATAAAGGGATCCCATTTGAATTCATGATCAAGGATGGAGGAAAACGATAATATTTTCTATATGTATTAAATATGACCACTACTAAATTGGAATTTTCGTTTTAAAAAAGTCATAAAAATACGCTTAAACTCTGGGCATGACGCTGACGGCGAAGAAGAAGGCATCTTTTTTAGGAGGGAATCGTTATTACTTTCAGTTTTCATAAGGATCGGATGGCCTTCACCGAGATTGAGATAGTTTCAATGTTTATGGCCTCTCCTACGAAGCTGTTCCACGAAAGCGAAGCCTGTGGATACTTCCACATGCAACTTGTTCCATCACAGTGTTATCCAGGGGATAATAGATGAGCACATGGAGATCAAATTGTCTGTACAGAAAAGAGAAATCGGTAAAGTCGAAACTAAGCTGTCAGATTAACTATGTATCCTGATAGCAAAACTTTTCTTCTACGGGCTTTACCGTATGCCTATTGAGATGCTGTAATAAAGGTGCGGAGGCATATCGTCCTACTACTACTCTCTCACGAACTGATGATTTCTTTGCTAGAAAAAATATTTTTTTTCTTGGATAAGTTGCTAACTTCTAATATATCTTTGAGGTGTGTGCGCTACCTCGAACCTCTGTAAAAGCCCTACGGGAGCGATTTGAGTCTCGACAAAAGAGCAATCAGAACTCAAGACGAGAGGAAGAAGAAGAAACGCGGCAACTTCTTTTTTCTCCTTTTTTTGTGGGAAACACAGAGAAAGTTTTTGCTTTTTCAGGGATTATCCGCGATTTAAGAAATCGGTTAGTGCTTTCCTTCCTTCAAAGTCAAGTAAAAAATAACTGAATTAAAGGTGCGCAGAGAAAGATACGCCTGTATCTACAAGGGCACGTTGATGCATCGAGAAATAATACTTTTCCTTGGATGGAATGGGCTTTGGAGAAGGCGAAAGTGAAGTGGGAAAGGGAGGAAATTGATATGCTTTCGTACTGCAGACTACAGCGGAGATTTAAGGCAGGCGAACTTCACTTTCTGGGTTACAGGTAGCTTATTTACATGCTATTTATTCCTTTGTATCGTAAAAATGAACACGTTCCAAAGCCATTGTTAAGGTAAGAGCGGAGAATGGCTTTTCTCATTCCATTTTTTCCAGTTGAATAATGGGATTCATCAGATTAGCCTTGTTCCCCTTGGAAAGAATGCGCATGAAGAGAGTTATAAAGGAAAAGTGCCTTTCCCCATACGGGGTGAGTGCCACATGATAAATGAACAAGTCAAGGAGGAAGAAAAGTTTTTTAAGAGTAAATACACAAAGGAATAAGAATGCACAGCACACGTGAGCCGTGAGCTAAAGCCGTGCTTCACCTCATGTATATTTACGTTATTATTATGTTCGATCGAAGGAAAATGGTATGATGCAGTAATAGAGATCATCAAGATAAGATAAAGAGAAATACCGAAGGATAAAAAACATACTTTTCGCTTTACACAAGAATCAACTTACACAAGATCCTTCAAGGTTTCTAAATCTGATTCCTTTTTATTCTCCATTTTTTCTATCCTATTTTCACGTAATATTGATTGTTTCTCCTGAAGATATTGATATGCGGCGCGCAGAGAAAAAATAATAGTAGCCGGTACATTACATTCACATCGCGGATATGATTATTGTTTAGGATTATCCTAAATTATTCATAAAGGTTTCATAAAAATGAATATAGTTTAGATATGACGATGATGATAGCTATCATGTAGTATCCATTTTATTATTACATAAATACATAGGCAAACACTTATACTATTTTCCTACATATATGGCGCACCCAGAGCACATGCCATACTCACATTTTCATATCCATTCGCACTTTCTTCGCAGAAATCGATGATGGTACCGTTTTAACCAATTTAAGTATAACAATTTTACGGCGTACTTTACAAGAATGTCTTTTCAGCATTAGATTAGGTTAATGTGATTCTCTAAATACAATACTTTTTTAACTGCATTGCGTTACTTTCTGACAATGTACCTGTACTTTGGCTTGTACTCAGAGTACGCTTACAAAGTTTACTTTGAGAAAAATGATTTAAGTATATCGAATTGTGTGAGATTACATTTTTGTCTACTACATTCGCAAAATCACATTACAAAAATAATTGGAAACAAGTGCCGACTTACATTCTGGAAAGAGACTTTTTTATCAAAAAACAATACCCGTATTAATTTCAGATTTAAGTAGAAAAGAAATGGCATTCATGACATATACATCACGCACGCTTTTATTGCAAAAAGGTGAAATTTATGTACATGATCCTTCTTTGGAAGTAAAAAGGTCATCTACCATCCGGAAAATATAATATTTGCTTATCATGATGGACACGTTTTTCAGCACGTCCAGCATTACAAGAAGGAGGTAAGGTAGGTATACATTGTTTGAAGTTTTTTTTTGGAAAAGCCAGAAAATGCTCTCTAGTGGTATTACTCACATTGTACTCGCTCTAGTATAAATAGCCTTTAATTAATTATCCAGATCAGTACAGAAAAGACATTGAGTTCATTTTACTGCTCTTTCTCTCTGCTACCTTTTGTATCTCTTTAGTTGGGCATAAATCAACTCAAGAGTGCTTGAACAACTACAAGAAGACTAATGATGAAGCACAAGTTGCTGCATTGAAATGTGTAGACGGAGAAAGCGTCCCTCTTCCCCTCCCGCCGTACTCCTTCCTCCCATTTCACATGACAATCTCGGCTCTCGTCAGAACAAAGAGCATAAGCTGTTCTACAATCAATAGTCGACATATCACTACTCCTCCTACTACAGTTGGCTACAGTCTCAAGCTGAGGAGGTTCAAGTTGAAGCTGACAGTCAACAACTTGCTCCCCACATGGAGAAAAAAAATAACGGTCGGGGTAAAGAGTTCTCTGCACAAGGTAAAGAAACAAGTGGAAAACACTCGAGCCCACAAAGTTCACTGTTCGGAGAGTCAAAGAATTTCCCATTACGACGGCACTACTGCTGCTACTACTTGTGCTTGAAGTCATTGATATCCCAATTTTCGTGTGAGGGTTTGGATCCTCGACGTCGACCACGGCTCCATTCTCTTCGTGGAAGAGTGAAGGATCCATTGTGGACGAGGGATCAGTGAAGGAATGGATGTGGTGATTGTGCTCATCTTGATCGGAACTCCCTGTGCCGGAGCCACCGTTGATGTCTTCATCATCATCGTCGGTGCGGTGAAGAATCTCCTCGTCGTCCAACGAGGAGGTTGAGACTCGAGTCCTAATACCTTGAGAGTTGCCGTTGCCGACGACGACTTCGTCTTCGTCTGTTGTTCTGCCGTGGATGGAAGATTTGTTGCCACTTGAGTTGCTGCCTCGTCGTCTCGAATTACCGTCACCGACGTTACGGCTTACGTGCTGAACGACGGCTGGTGGGATGATGAGAGGCTCAGGCTTTTTGTCGTTGCAGAGGGGAGTGGTGCAGTAGCAGAACTCAACGGAATTTGCTTTCTTGCAGTCGTTAACCCGGTAGCGCGAACACGCTCGCGAGACGTTCGAACCTTATGAAAAAATAATGAAATTTACGAAATTGGCTTTCGGAAGTACTTTGCTTTAGAAGCTAATTCGATTCTTGCTATTTATAGTGTCTGAAGCCAATAAGATACCTAATATACTTGTAAGAAGTTTGTATACGTAGAAGGAACAGGTAAGTTTTGAAAACACTATGCTTTGGTTTAAAAGTCTTACCATGAACTCGGAGCAAGCAGCCTCCATATCTCGGAGGACAGTCAAACTCGAATTTCGCCGTGTCGACATACGGGTCGAAATCTTTGCAGTCCGGTATGAGTGGACGCAGTTCTTTGGCAAAAATGTCCAGGATCTGCTGAGCTTCTCTCGAGTTTTTATTTGGAGGTAAGCACACGTAGCACCGGTGGTTTTGGAGGCTAAACTGAGACGAGTAAAATGATGAAGAGGCGAGAGTAAGAGGCTCTTCCACGGATGATGCTGACTCAAGTAAATTATGCCGATTGCTACTCCGCGCGTAATGGTGGGATAAATGTAAAAGATGATTATGATTGTTGCTACTGCTCAAGTCTTCCTCGCTTTCACTCTCCAGCAAAGGGTGATTCTGATGATAATTGTGCTGATGCTGCACGTGATGATGACGATGGTAGTTTTCATACTCTCGGGGGACCCTCAAGGACGTTGTTGGAGTTTCGTTCGCCCAACCTGGAGAAAATTTTATAAAAAAAGTGACTCATCTTAGAACATATTGGGACAATTTAGTCTCGGATTCATTAAATTTCAATTAAGTGATGATTAAAGACAATTTATCCTTCATTTAACTAAAAGTGACAATTTTAAATTGCAAGATTGGCTCATTTATAGTTTCAACCACTTTTATTAAAATGAAAATTCATATTTTCATAATACAGCGTTCCTCCTTATGCACATGTTAATATACATACTTCCCCTTGGCAAGGACAAGGTTAGTTTTCATGTGACATAGTGCATGACGTTGGTTCGCTGCCAGACACCACTTAAGAATTCATTGAGATTCCATGATAAGATCAAGGAATAAAAATGGGTTAGTGTGAAGTTGGCTATCATCTTGAATCTATAATTTGATAATTTGGCCGAATAGATCAATAACCCTTTATCTTGATATATGTAATAAGTCCAAAATCCATCAAACTCATAACGCCTTACTGAAACAATGAGGATTACCGCTATTGCTTCCTATATCTATTGTCTAATAATAAAACACCCATCTATCCGGCTTGCCTAAATGACAAACTTTCTCTGGACAATTATTATGCTCAAACTCATGAGTGTGCATTCATTCGTGAACTTTTTGCTCCACAACTCAAATTTCCTTCCAGTTATTATACTTGAGACCGTATTCGTACACGCGTAAAAACACAATTACATACCCCTTTCACTCGCACATTGAACACCTTCCATCTAACTCGTAGGTAAAGCCCCATCACACTTTTGCTTTTTGCCTTCTGGCAAACGGCCAAAGTTAATCCATTTTTATCCACCTTTTTTGTCAAGCACACCGTCACAAAAAGCAACTTAACCGGAATAAAGTTTTTGCTCTCCTCTCTGAGTGAAAACCATCTGCAATGTATGATTTCAAAGGGGGAAGGGAAGGCTTAACTTTGTCATATTACTTTTGACTCGCTTTCACTCAACAAGAAAGCGCTAGGACATTGGGTAAACCCACATTAGCAGACCGTATCATAGGGGAAAGGACCTTTTTCCAAACAGCTTCCATTTTTACTGGAGCAGAACAACGTGTCAAGATAAAGCGGAAAACGATGCAGTTTCAGGAGATAAAGTAAATTCTGCCCGAATCCTCAAAGCAAACAGGGAGAAGAAGGGTTTTCCCATATTCATTTTGTACAGCTTTTAACGTTTCTCTGACCCGGAGCAATAAAGAAAAACGGTTTATGTCAGATTGTAATGATAACAAAAAAAACAGAAAAAATATATATAGCAGCCATATGGAAAATGAGGATGCTTGCATGACGATCACAGATCAGGCAACAAAGGTGCTATACATCGGCAAGTAGCCAAATGGGAGTTGGTAAACAAGATCAAGGTAAAGACCGGCACATGGTCTGGACAGTTTCCTCCGCAAAAAAGCATTCTCCCTATTGCGTACGTCAGAGGCTTTTATTATTGCTGCAGTTATTATAATCTACGGTGATATTTACCCTGGGAGCTCTCCATTATACCTGTGCAAGCTTTGTGGCGTGTGCCGTGTGCCATACCCTTGGATTTCCCACCTCCTGCCGTGATTTTCCACAATGGCTTGAGCTGTAGTGAGGCATTGTCCAAAAATCCCCCTCAAATTCTATTCCGCCTCTCCAATCCTTGAAAGGATTTTATGTCAAAGCTTTATTCCATTTCATGGCAGGATGGCTGTTACGCACTCACTATGTTCCGTAATCACAATGGCGTAAATACGCATGAATGGATTGGGATGAGGAGAAATGTCGAAATCCTCTGATACTCGTTATTATATACTGCCAATAAAATCAAAATAGGATAATATCCTTTTTTAGACTGTTGTTCACTCTCCATCGCTGAAGCAAGCAAGTGGCAGCGAGCGAGAGAGAGAGAGAGAGAAAGGGGGAAATAGTGGAGCGGAAGAAGGAACTATACCCAGAAGCACGAAGAATATGTACTCGGGTGCATGGTGAAAGCGGAGAAAGAGACGCAGATGAAAATGAATGGGAAATGGGGAAATATGCGCCGATTATGGATTATGGTTATTGCTTCCCTTTATTTAAATGGATTGATCTCGGAGAGAAGAGAAAACCAATAAATATTCTTATGAATTTTTGAATATAATAAAGTCTCCTCGTTGCATGTCGAAACAACGAACCAAGTCAATAAAAAAAGCGTTTTCTCATATTCTAATGTCTCTCACGGTACGAGCAATGAGATTTTTCAGGAAAATGTTTAGATTGGTCTGGGATTTAAAAACTTTATCAAAAAATCATTGCGGTGACGCTTCCACGCGAATTATGCTCGAAAATATTATTTAAGGGAGTGGGATAGTGGGATGGCTTTGCGAGGACGTAAAAGTAGGAACAGAAGGTGGTCCTTTATTGTCTGATTTTCCCATTTCCATATTGCCTGATAAATCAGAAAGAAAGAATGAATTCATTGTTTTGTCGTTCCGAGCTTAATTTAAAATGAGTTTCCGAATTCAATATTTCATGGAAGGAGATACGAGCTCGACTTTATTTATTTAGACACAATTCAAATGAAGGAGTACGTAACATTCTCGTGGATTTAGGGTCTGTTCCACGAGTGAAAGTCAGAATATATGTACCTTAGGCTGGGCAATTTATTCAGGTTCCTCTGCGTGCGTCTTAATTTATGGTTTATATTTATTATAAACACTTAATTTCACTTGATTGAAGGTTTTATCAATATTGAAAGTCTTAATAATGTAGTGGAGCATTTAAATTTTAAGACTGTTTTTCTTGCATGCTTCAGTACGTTGACTTCCTATAAATGTATATGCTGGCCATTTTTGGTAAAACAATTTCGTTTTCTCGAAGAAAGCGAAATAGTGCGTGCCTCCTCCATACCTTAAGTAGAAAGAGCAATTTGAAATAAATAGTTTTCTCGTCCCCTCCATAATCAGACAAACTTATTACTTCCCATCTGCGTGTGTGCTTCTTTAATGATTTTTCCAAAAAGTTCTCTCTCTCCCTCTCTCAAAACTCGAAGAACTTTCTCGAGAAGGCCATAAACCCACAGTTTCTTGGGCATAATTCACTCTAAATTTTACATTAGTGCGGGTAACTAATTTCAGACTTTTCTTACGAAACAGATATAAATACACAGTACAAAAAGCACAATCATTTTCTTTCTTTCTCTGCAAACCTTTCCATTGCATTGACGCTCCAAATTGCGTCAAAGAGCTCTTCCAATAATTATAGACTACGAGACCAATGCAGTCTCACCGAGTGTCAAAATGCTTTCAAAGACACACGCGTTTCATTAATAAATCATCCTGCAACCACTTTTCCCCTGATCTTCAAGCCATTTAATACGACCATCTTGCAAAACACGAGCATATGTATTGGGAATGGGACTGTCTCCCAAGTCTACGAGGTGAAAGCGCACATCCCTTCCCTTCTTCGAGTTTTGTTTGTAAACACCGAGCTCATGTTTCAACACAATGGAAAATTGTATTATGAGTGCATATCATTTCATGAATTACGACATGGAGCGGATGATGAAGACATGCAAAAAGATGGATGGATGATTACCACACACTACATAATTTCCATACAGCTTTTATGAATATGGAAATATATGGAATTCAAGTTAATTTTGCACACGCTCCATGACAAAACTCTGGCAACAGAAAGGCTCCTTCACTCAAGTCACCGTAAAACGTAAATATCAATACCACATTACAACGACGACGAAGAGCTACTTATCATGGTGGGGAAGGAGACACAATTCCCCTCCGTTCCATTGAGAATTCGGCTTTAGTCTGGAGTTTTTTTTATAAGGCCAAGGAATATGAATAGAAAGTATACGCATTAAATCTTATTGTCTGTGTGTGTGTACAGCCCCTGTCACTCTCACTATAGAGGAGGTTGGTGTTCACCTATGAATAATTGTTTTTGTATTGTATCCCCTTCCTGAGAGAGGATGATGCTGGGCAAGTATTTTGGGGGGGGACATTTGGAAATTCCAGGGATTTTACTTGCCTTCAACTTCCGAAGGCCATAGTCTTTTCTCTCTCTCCAGAGAGGAGTTTTTCTGCTATCCCACAAAAGTTTGGAAACTTTTGTCATACCAAAACAGAGAGCTACTGTGTGTGTGTGGTGTACATTTTGCAAAAACGTTGGGAGACCCAACTTTGACTCTAGCCAGATACAGATGAATAGATGGATTGAATGTGAAAGTTAAATTAAGTTTAATGGTTTCCTTTTTTCGCGAAAGAAAAGGCAAAGCAATAAAAGAAAGAAGTGGGGAGAATATGTGGACGAGTATGCATTGTGTGCAGCCGAGCTAGTTCCCTCCTTATTATCCATACACGCTCCATTGTTATTTCCAGGCTATATCTACCGGGCATGCACAATATCCTCAAATTATATGGAGACTCGTAAAAACTCTGGGATGCGAAGGGTGGAGAGGACTTTTCTCCCCTTCTATTATTATGGCATTGATATTCATAATCATAATATAATTTGGAAATTGAGCACTACGCTCTCGACAAGGTATGTTTCCGATGTTGTAAAAAATTTACACTGCCATTTTATTGAGAACTTTTATAGATTTTATATTAGCATTTTCAGAGAGGAAAAACAGCTTCATTTTATGTCGGTATAGATTTTTGTTTGCTTCCACATTCATAAATATAAGGATTTTGTGTTATTTGCTTTTTCAATCCTCTTTCAATACGTTTTGTGGCATCATAATCAACCTGGAATTGAGCATTAAATGAGAAAAGCAGGTTTATTTACAGAATTTTATGCTTTTATATGAAACCAGTCTAAATGCGAAAGGGTGGGCAAATGGGCGCAAAAAATATTCCATGAAAATTTATGATTTCGCGCTCCACTCACTAGCCAAAAGGAATGTGTAAGTGGTGTAATGATACTAATGGTGGAGTTCAAGGAAATTCAATTTTGGTTCGAATGTTCACACACTGTAATTAAATCCCCTCCAGGACTACAGATTCGCGTATTTAGCTTTCCCGATTGGTTTTCCTCTCATGTCAACTTTTTGGGGGCAGAAAATGTGTGAAGGTCGTTTTTTATGAAAAAAATCAATAGAAATTTAGAGAAGTGGAGAAATCGCACTAACTTTGAGGCAGCAATTTTCTTTTCATTTGCCGAAATAATATCCCTCGAGTATTTTCACCGGAAAATGAAACTCATAAAAAAGTAAAGCGAATTTGGAGCTGTAAATAAAGTAGTAAAAATGTGTTCACATCTAATTTATACTTTTATAAAGTCGGTTATATATAAGCTACATGTTGTAGCTGCTTTCCCTCAGAAGCACGGATTGCGCTGCGTTCGCAGTGCTTATTAAAAAGGGTAGTTTTTTCCTTGAAAAGTCTCTGACACTCGTACAAGCCAAGGCTTGCTATTGTTTTTCTGTGTTATATGGCCTATATAATGCAAAAATAACAAAGTGAATTGAATATCAGTGTAGACTGTGGCTGGTCGATGAGCACAGCTCGTACACCAATCTGAACGTTATGCGAAAGTTGAGCATTTTTTTCTCCCTGTGAGAATAACTCAAGGTTACATGAATCATTGAACGAAGCCATAGTTTCATACCTCAGCTGAACACGAACGAGTGATTATGTACTTCATGGCAAAAAGAGAATGTGAAAAATGACTTTCCCTCCATCAAAGCAAACATATGAAGGGATGAGTCAATAGCAAACTGTTTTTGTGTTTTCGCGAGCCTATGAACATACAAAGTTGGAGTGAAAGAACCGTTTACTTTATGCGACATGGCTGCCATTCGCTGTAAAATAGCACTTGAACTATACTCGTGTAGGACAGCATCAAAGTTATAGGGAGGACGATGGAGCATCAATGCTGAAGCCCATTTAGGTCATTTTTCTTCCTTCTCCCAGACAAGATATCATGGACAAGTGAGTTTCCTCCATGATATGCCAGTGTACATTGGCCAAGTGGCTTGAAATAACAAAAATACACGGTTGAAAGGCAGGACGTCATGTTCGTCTTCTTTTGGGCTTTCTCTTTTTCGTCTGTCATGCTACCACCGTTCTATCTGCTATTTTCATTTTCCTCTTTTTTCTCTCTCTCTCCTTCAGCCATGTCGTACCCTCTTAAGGCATGTAGGTATGTATTTATTTACATTTTTCTTAAGCCGTAAAACGAAGAAAATAGTTGAGCATGCAACAACCAATTTTCTCCTTGTTTATTAAAAGGGAAAATATAGGTTTGTAAGGCGAAAAGGGAGAAAAATATTGAGAGAGAATAATAAATGGCTCCATAACTAGCTCATAAATTGAAGGACGGCGGAAGGAGCCTAGTTAGGTGGGGGTTCTGGGAAAATACGGACAGAGTGAAAAGGAATATGTTGCATACGTGCATGACAGTGCCGTTTCTGTACACATGCATGCAAACTGCAGCTTTCACTTAATTTTGTATTTGAGTTTTGTGTAGTTGGCACAAAAGTAGGACTTTTACCAAGGGCTTGGATTGACTTCGTCACAAGTCAGCAAAATCTGTGGTAAACTTTGCTTATCGTAAATACACGTTTGGTATGAAAAAGTTTGCCGAAATTAATATTGAAACTGCCAGCAAACAAAAAAGCTCACTGTGCAAACAAAAGTCTCGATTCTTAATTGGCTATACTAAAAACCCAAGGGAATGGTTTAACTTTACTTTTGGTGTGTGAACACAGGCCAAATGAAGCAGGTAGGTTTTTTGTAGATCTGCTGAGGCTGAGGAATTTTGTGCAAAAATTAACTGATTAGGAATTGACGAAGGAAAGTTTACACAGCTATATTAGATAGAGTATTAATTTGTGCCTAAGTATGCATGTAAATTTATATAAAAAATACATGTCCAATGCGCTTTATTTTAATTTGATTGTCTTTGCCGAGCAAAGACCAAATTTACCAAACTTGAATTATCCTTGCTTACAAACAAATTACCCGACGGCTTACACGTGCTCTTCTATTGCATGACTTGTCATGTAGAAGCCATATGAAATAAATTGAGCATTGCTAGTTATATAGTCTTATGTAAAGTTTAGTTTTGTATTTGGTTTTATCTCTCTAATAAGTCTCTTATAGTCTCCATATCAGTTTCATTTTGTAAATGCCCAAATACAAAATACCTCGGAGTTTGCACGTGTTAAATTGCAGTTACTAGTGTCTGAACCAAATTACAAAGTAGTTTAAGCAAAGACTTCTTTAAATTTTCAATAAAGTGCTCCATTGATTACAACCGGTGCATTTTAGATTCAAACGCTTTCATACACCGCGAATTAGGCTAGCTCAGGAATTTTTAATTTCCAAACGCAGTTTGCCCTGCTACGATGTACAAAACTCTATTATGTTTGCATTTACTAATGACTCTTATAAATCCTAGCTACATGTAGCTTTTAATATAAAATGTAAAAGTGAAAGAAGCCGTTAAGGCGCTAAAGGCGCAGTTCACCCTTTTCGTCTAACATTGTCCCATGTCCTATTTTTTGCAGACAAACTAAAAAACACAAAATAGGAAAACAAGAAACTTGTGTAAATGGCCACTTAATGGTGCCTTAACGGAGCCATTAAGATCAAACATAAATGTTAAGTAATGACTTTCTTTATTGCAGCAATTCTTGGTCGTTACTTCACAACTACTTTTCCAACTTTGTTTTTGCAGGTGACATCGGTCTTTTCTGTCCACACGGCTTTACATTTCACATTCATTTTCTCGCAAATAGAGCTTTTGCTTTCAATTTCCCCGACGAAAGGGGTCGACCAGGAAAAAATGTACATTTGTTGTAGATTGTAGATATACGGTTCATTTTTTATGAATTAGCTAAATCAGATAATCCCCTCGCCGAAGTAAGTAATTACAGCTTGATTCAGTTTAGGATATATTGGCCTCCGTATTTCATGCGATACGTAATCATAGGTGGCGAAAGCATGACTACGATAATTACAAGAAAAAGAATTGGGTGGTGGTGGTGGTGGTGAAGTATTTGCAGTGCTCTCGTGTCTACTACTCCACAGCATGAGCAGAACAACTTTTCGTCCAGCAAAATATGCTCATAATTCCGCTTTGGAACTGGGGCTAGGCCGTTGACGGAGTAAACTGGGTAATGCATAATTGTAGAGGACATGACACACAGGAAACTAATCTAATCTGAATAAATCTTAACGAATATAGCTTGTTCTTCCTTTTTGATACAGTTAAGGGAATTAAAAGCACGCGTAACAACTTTCATTCTTTCGCTTTTCCAAAAGCAAAATAGGTTTTTTGTACTCGTCTTTTGTTTTTGGTGTGGAGAAAATGTTGATGATAATGATGATGGAAAAGTGTGAGGTCTTACAGGCAGCAACACGTTTACATGAAAAAGTGTGTTGTTGGCCATTACATCAACATCAAAAGCAAACGACCCGAAGGCACTAATATCCTCCCGAAAAAAAGCTCAGGTACGTTAATAAAGTGTTGCTGTGCAAGAGTATAAAAGTAGTTTGATGTGAGAGCAACGGCAAAGCTATTTATTCTATTTGTATTCAGAAAGGAACGAAAAAGTCATCCATTTTAATAGACTGCACAATAGTTCATTTTCTCTCCCGCTTAGCTGCATATAGCTCATAGGCACAAAAAGGAGCTCATGACTTTTTCAAAGGACGTATATCCAGTCACGTACATGCTTTCAGAAGGAAAAAAGGCCTCTGAAAGAGTGATAGCTCCCGAGTGGAAATAAAAATGGGGAGTAGGATCCCCATTTGATATAACTCACATTAGTTTTCATGCCGGAAATTAAGATTTTGTCGACTAGAGCAGGAATGAAGAAATGGCGGAAGATTGCAAAGAAACTTTCATCTTCATAAACTTTCCAAGATTTAGCAATAAACCAAGATAATTACGAAGGAGGAAGATGCAAATAGGCGTAATTTCTTGCAAAACTGAAAAAGGAAGCAAATTAAACAAAACTTTGAGAAAAAAGGGATAGAAAGAGGAATAAAGCATGCAAAGTCTAAAAAAATTCACATACATATGTGCAACCCATCCAGCCAAAATTAGGCTTCGTGATTCACGCCATATTCCCTTTAAGCCTTATTTACACGGCATGGTATGCGGTCCGGGTGCATGACTTCACTTGTCACTTCTCGCCGTGTGACATGAACTCCATCAGAGCACAGTTTTAGGAATTAACGTGTGGTAATTGGAATAACACACATGACAATATACCTATTACTACTCCAAAGCCAAATAACTAGCGCGACGAGAAAAAGGACTCGATTATCCCCATTTCATGGGGAAAGCTCATTAACGTCATCCGCCTAAATGGGAACAAGAGTACCCCCAGAAAAAGTGTTTGTAGTGCATTACTCTCTCTCTCTCTGGCTTATGTAATTAATCTATGTATGTCCCGAGTAAATAAGCAAAGCTACTGAGGGAGCCATTATCCTTCATCATGCAATCATCATAACCCCGTAGAAAATCCCCGAGAGGGAATTCAGAAATGGCTTTCTTTTGACAAGGTGATTATACTCGATGATATGATAGCTTTATCATATACAAATTGCAAAACCATTTCACAAAATGCTGCATAACCCCACAAAATATATGGATATATGGATAAAATATAGTAGTTTGTTTTTAAAAAAAATGACTGGGCTAATATTCTTGGGTAGAAGTACATAAAAATTCGTTGAAATACAAAGGTACAATGTCACAGACAATAAAGCAAGGAAAGGAAGTGATGAAGTATGAAGCAATCTCCTATCGTTGTAAATGACAATATAATGGGATGAAAGTGAAAGCACGGAGAAATGTACGGTGTGTGCATTACCTTTGTAAACAAGGTTGAGGAAGGTAATAAAACTCGTCATAGTCGTCGTGTATGAAGCGAATCGTGGCACGTTACAGTCAGCAACGATAAGTATTACATTTTACCCTCACTCTCCATGTTTGCTTTTGAATCATGTAATAATCCGGAAAGCTGTAACTTTCGTTTTGTTCTTAAGCTGGAAACAAGCAGCCTTATCAAACATCATCAACATAATCCGCTTCGCCCTC
The DNA here is from genome assembly GCA_027743915.1 of Seira sanloemensis. Lineage (NCBI taxonomy): Eukaryota > Metazoa > Arthropoda > Collembola > Entomobryomorpha > Entomobryidae > Seira > Seira sanloemensis. The sequence continues at coordinate 29,382 of JAHZMY010003652.1, forward strand.
GCCGAGTCTACTTTAAGGTATGAAGTAAAAAAAATCTCGGAACGGGAAGGAAATTGTGTAGCATACCGAAGAAAAACTTTTTCTTGTTCTTGTTATTTATTATTCCGCCTGCCACCTCGACTTTCCCTTTATGTCATATAATCTCAAGTTGTGATCAAATCAAATCAAACCGAGCAAATTGTGATGGAGCAATAGAGGACGCGTGGAGGGAAGGCGTAGCTCTAAGTCTTGACTTCAACCCATCCATGTAGTTTTCCATTACCCTCTCTCAGTCAATTTCGCAATCTCAATAGCTTCCTTTCGTTTCAGCTCTATAATCCCTGAAGAAAAGGGAATGCTACAGAGGCTTTCTACTTTTTCCAGTCAGGAGCGATTTTGAGAAGAAAAAAGGTATTTCAAGTGGATGCCAAAGTATAAAAATGGTTGAGCCTTCTACCAGTAGTGCAGCCCAGTGCACGCTTCACTTCAATCGTATCAATAGTAATTTAAATCCATGTCAAGTTATCATCATGAATGTGTAATGACGCGAAAGTGTACAGAAAAAAATCTGGAGAAAAGGGCTTCAATTCGTTGATGCATCTACATCATTACAGTCTCTTGAGCCAGTCTTTGCATTGAAACATCCACACATTCTCAAAGGATCTTACCTGGTTTAGTTAGGACGAGCACCCAAATCTCCAAAATGGCAGTTGAAAAGTTCCAAGAGCTTCTCATGATTCCTCTTTACAACCTTGCAGCTTTCTCTTCGTGCAGAATTATTTTGCGAATGAAAACGGAATGCAGCTGGGCTGGAGAAAGGAGGTGAGATTTGTTTTGTAATGCAAAAATATCCTTATCAAAGAACCCCTTTTGTCGTCGTCTTTCTTCACTCGCTGTTGCTGAAATATAAGGTTCTTTTATATATATATTTTTTCTTATTATTTCCTTCCCGTCGCAGGAGAAAGCTTTAAGTATTGAATACAAAAAGGAGAGGTATAGCTGTAGTATTCAACCCAAAGTAACATTAAGGAAGAGGAGGATAAGTTGAGAAAATGTTTTTTTCTTTGGGAGGTGGGGAAGAAACTAATGTGGATATGCGAATGTTGCGTAATGATTACACCCAAGTCTAAGTTCTTGTCACCAAATTATTCCAGCTATTTTCGTTCGGTTAACCGACTCCTTCGACTCCGAAATAATGGGAATATTATAATACGTACGAGTCACACATATACATTAGTAGTAAGTAGTAGAAATGTGCACTGCTGCTGCTCCTCTTGGTTTACAAAAGCCATTCACATTATTTTCTATAAATACACATCGCATTCGTCTCTCGGTTTTATCTAATGTTCGTTGGAGAAGAGGAGGATATGTTTTTCGTTGGTCGTTAGCCTTGCCTGGTCCTGTGACGCTGTCCACAGAAACTCGGTATCCTTACACCAATTCTCGTTTCCCTGAAGAACCGTGAGAAATATTCGTTGAACGGCGAGACCACGACAGGACAATTCTTTCGGAAAGGGAAACGGAAACAAAAAACTAAGTTGGTTCTTTTCAAGAGTCCTTGTCCTCCTCGGCTGGGCCGATTTAGGGAAAAAGTGTTGTTCGTAGAATTACAACTACCGCGAGCTTCCCATTCACCACTTGTCCATTTCTTTGGAGAACCACACAGTGTGCACACACAATTCGTTCAACTCTTTTTCCTGCTCCTTTTCACTCTACTTTGGCCACGTTTTACAAGAATTCCACAAGAAAATAACCTCACTCAAGTGTTACGTGTACGAACAAGGAGTAAATCGTAATTCCTAATATAAATGCAATCCTTCTTGTACGAAAATAGCCTTTTGCGCGATGATATGATGGCTTTTCATGGGGAGAAGGTGGAGGTCACACATGCACCGCACGAAGGCGAAAGAACAGAGAGGAAAACGCTGGAAAAAAGTCTGCAAAAGTAGTATTAGCCTTATCCTCTCTCTTTATTTCCCGCAGCTAGCATTCGCCCACAGAAAAAAAAGAAGCTGTGTGGTGGTTGTTGGAGGGAACGAGAACCGCTTAGAACGCGGCCAACACGCTTTATCCCTCTCCTGGAGAAGCCAATGTAGCGGAAGAACCACGAACAATATAGGAAATAAAATGGAGAATGCGACGATGACAAGAGACGACGGTCGTGCGAGTAAGTACTATTTATGCATTCATCGCTTTATCCCTTTACATTTTTATTGTGTACTTTGAGCATGTACACAGAGACACGCATAAAAAGAGTTTTTTAGGGGAAAACTTATTACTTTTATGTCACAATTTTTGTGAAATATTATGCGTGCAGAGTTACACAGGTAAGAGTACGATGACGCCGCTTGACTCGATAGATTACAAGATTTCATAATGACGATCATGGGACAAGGAGCGGAAGGGGGAGAATGAAAAATATTGAAAAATGTGAGGGAAGTGAGCAATCCAATAAATGGTTTATGACCCTTGGCTCAGTAGACAGGAAAACACTCCCTACGAACACGGTTTGATACCTACAACTTTCAATTCGCCTCCCGTTGTTGCCATTACACGGCTTGAATCAAATGGTGGAAATTATACGGACTTTTATTGGGACACGGAGAACACTCGCTTTTCCAAGACCCGAGGAGACTTTCACTTAGCCCCGTTGAAAACTTTTCCCGATTGTCCTTTTTTGGGAGTCGTGCTTTTCCTTGAAATGAGGAAATATGTAGTTTTGTAATGTGTTCTGGGCGTAATCATAAAAACGTGTGATGGTTTCAAGTTTTGCACTGTGTCTTCAAGTGAAAACAGGCTATTCCTTTGAAACTTGTCTTTCCTTCAAGAGAAAAAAGTAGCTTTCCGCCTGAGTTGAAATAATGTATTCATTCAGAAAAGGTTAAGATTTCGTCGAGAAGAAGAAAAATTCTCATAAAATAGGCCGAGATAGGTAACGTGCGTCATTTCTGGAGTGAAACATGTTTTTTTTTATATTTTTCCATAAAACCTCCGAATGAAGATTTCTTTTTTATGGAAAGAATGAAGTGACACGAAGTTCATATACGAAATTGCTGTCACTTTATTTAGTTGTTTAAAGGGGCGCTTTTCGTCTTCCCTTGAAACAGAAGAGAGACTGTTCCCAATAAAAATAGACGAGTCTGAAAGCAACTTAAAAGAAAATGGAAAGACAGGTGGAGAAAGGAGGAGGCAGTTGTTGCTGAATTAGAAGTATATTTTTTCACTTTCTACACTCCAACAGTTGCACGCATCACACAACCTGAGAACAGCTCGAAAATGGGAGAATCACACTGGTGAAATATGTAAAGGTAAGGGAGGATATATGTATATAAAAAGGATGGGAAAGCAACAGAGGAAAAGTTTACAAAAGTGTCACTTCAGAAACTTTGACAGGCCTGATGAAATCATTGACTCCACAATAAGTGTATCTCTTCCTGTATCTAAACTGCACACTTTCCCTGTCTCCTGGAGTCTATCCAAAACACATAATCCGTGAGGCATGTGGATTCTCTTGATAGGAGACAATATGACGGAGGCAGAGGGAAAAAAGAATATGTTCATTCATTCATTTACTTTTCACTGTTTAGTCACTCTCTGTGTGTGAGCATAGGCTTTTTTCCAAAAAGGGTCCTTCACTTCACACTTGGAATTGTTATTACTTCCTACTTTCTCTCCCCTTTCACTATTTTTTCGAGTTTGAATACACGCTTTCTGTTCGCGCTCACACACGCGACGTTACAAAAAATGACAATGACAAGGAAGTCTTCCAGTCTCTTTTTTGGTTCGGGTTTCCTTTCTTTCGAGAGTGGGAAGGAGAAAGGCAAAAGTGACAGCGTCTAAATTGGTATTAGCTTAAAATGTATAGTATTTATAATAAAAATAATAGTTTTTTTTGCTCTGTAAAAGTTGCTTTTTCTTCTTTCTCGTGATATTTTTGTTAAATATTGGAGCTCACTCGAGGAGTACCAAATAAGGTAACAACAACAATTCCAAACTGCAATAAATTAAGTTCCCCGAAATAACGCGGAGGGAAGTGGGACAACACTCGAGCATGGTTTATTATCTTTTTATACGAGAGTTTCTGTATTACTCTGCCCGCTTTTTGTTTTTCTTTCGTTTCCCTGCTCCCTTCAGTAAGTCACCAGAGCAGTGACTACAAGAACCCAAGGAGTAGCGTTCTTCTCCCGTTGCGTTCTCCCCTTGTGTGACAGTGGAGCGGTGTCGTGCTGCTGCTGGCTGATGGTCGTCGTCCTACTCGCTTAATATTTTTTTCGCCTATGGTGATGTCCCAATGCCACAGCCACAGCTGCCGCACGGTTGACTCGGCTCGATCTGAAAAAAAAACGAAATAAGAATGAGGAATGAAATGAGGCAGAAGTGGAACAGGAAAAGCGAAATAGTAGAGCAGACCTTGCATAGAGGAAACAGATAAAGACAACATTGTTTTTACTTCATTCAGTGGGGGTACGCGGAGACCCTCCATTTATTCAGAAGCATCTTTTTCCTCTCTTCGTCTTCCTACCATAGTGACAAATCACCAACTTCTCAAACTTGTTTCACACTCGCTCGAGTTTTCAACTGTGCAGAATGAACACGGAGTTGGGAAGGCGAACAGATAAAATATATAAAAGTTTTTTTTACACGGAAAAAAATATAAATGGGAAATTGCAGACAGGTTTAAGAAAATAAACGCGTGGTTTTTGGCTTGCAAGCCAACTTCCCCGATGAGAAAGATGGGATGCCTTTATTAACTCTTATATTACAAAAAAATCTCTGGAAGAAACTTTTTCCTCAGCGAAAAGGGGTGAAATGAAATTGTGAAATTTACAGCGATTCAAAAAAATGGCAATATGAGAAAAAGTGTATTTCTTTCTTGTATACGAGTAATTTTCTTTTTCTCCAACTTTTTTCCAAGTGAAGAAAGTTAAAGTGGGAATAATTATTTATTCTCAGATCGCAGAATCTTTTTGGAGAATAAAATGTGGCTCTGCAATTTGTCAACGAAAGACGGAGAGAAGATACAAAGGGGGAGAAGATGAGTTTTGCTTTCGGGTCTAAACTTTACCTCTGAACAATTTTGAAATAAGACTATGTGCCATATTAAAACTGCTGGAGGAAATGCAAGAAAGGCAGGCTAATTTTTATTTTGAAAGTTTTGTGAACTGCTTTGTAATATAGCTCACGTGGCAGGTATGACTTGGCTTTATTTGAATTTATATTTTGATGAAGAAATTCAACTAAAAAACTTGAAGAAATGCTCATGTTTTATAAAGTAAAACATCAACTTTAGTTTGCACTTGAAATGTTCGTGATGGAAAAGAGCGAAAAGTTCAGTTCTCTTTTGCAGTTTTTTATGACTGGGCAGAAAATTACAGTTTATGTCAAAAAGTTTTCTTGTAGTAATTTTGTCTATTCGTCCAGACTAGCAATTTACGAGCAAAATTACTTTATTATATAGATCTAGACGGAGTAGTAGTGACCATCTAAATAAAACTGTAGTAAAATTTTGAACAGGCATTTTAGCGTTGTGTAATGCCTCTTGTGTATTCATACCTTTCAGCCGTTCCCACTTGCCATAACTCGATTATTTTTACCTTTGAGTTTTCCAATGGCACCTAACAGACTATAGCCACTCACTCATTCTGATGACCCCCTCTTGAAGAAGAACACCGCTTCCAGCCTTTCCCTTCCTGCATTACTATTCAGCACCGTGAAAATGAGAGAAAACGTATTCTGCGTTGTTTGCTCATGCATGCATCACTGAGCTGGAACTGTGCGAGGACAAGGCCTGCATAATAAAAAACATAACAAAGGCAAGGGAGCAAACAAAAAATGCTTTCTCTTTCTCTCACTCAATCATGATACGCATAAGCATTAAACCAAATATCACTTCCCAATTTGGCATTCCTGCAAAAAAAAGTGATGACGCTCTGGTCACAGGAGAACGGAAGGAGCACGTCCCTCAAATTTAACCCTATTCTAACGTTCCAAAAATCAAAATAATTTATGAGTAGTTGTTCGTAATGCCTCTTCCCGCCCACGGACTTTTTGCGTGTGGGCATTCTCCATTTCATCCTTTCAATTTCCCACCGCACAGAAATCTGTGTTTGGAATTGAGGTGAAAGCCTTGCAATAAATATTATTTTGAGCTCTGCCGTCAAAATGAGTTTTTTGTTTAATGAGTTCAGGGAGAACTTGAAACAATGAAGTTATTCGGCTCCATGGGCGGATGGCGTGGGTGGCCAGGAAGGAAGGAGGGACTTCTTAAGCTGACGAAATCTTTTACAAAGGCAGGGATTTGCTGCTTATGCTTAAAGTCCACATATTTCCGATTGTTTCAGTTTTACATATGGAACATATGGTATTTAATATTTCAGCTTCTGGTTGCTCTCCACCGAATGAAATTTTGTGTTGTTATGAAAACGGTTCAATTTTTTGTACTTAAGGAAAAAGTACGCCTACGCATTAGCAATTTAGTCTGGAGCTGTATTGAAATCATTGCGTGACATCTCCGAAAAACAACTGGCATCCCAAGCCCAACCACAATGTTTATACCGCCATCACCAGCATTTAGTCGTCATCATCACAGATACTTTTTTATGGTGGTAGAATAATATTAAGATGTCAGTTAGCGTGCGTGGTATGTATGTTATTGAGGTGATTAGCAGTTGACGACACGATGACAAAATGACAAGCCCTGAAGAGTGGCTTGCGGTTCTAAACTGATGCAAGCGGTTTACATCGTATCTAAGCTCAGACACATGCACCACCCACACGGAAAATCGTGCTTTTTAAAAGAGAAAAAACATTTTATGGATTTTCTTTTGTATGTATATACCAAGTTTTAATGTGATGTGCATTGTGCAACTTGATATGCCACAAGGTCATAAAAGGCAGTAAATACCATATGAAAATAGCGTCTTCTTCTTGCGATATGAAGTAACCTTCAAAAGCCCGCAAGTTTTTTCTGTTAGTCTCCCTTTTTCTCAAGAAAAAAGAATAAGAATAGTTGAAATGTTCTTTCTGCACTGGCTCACACTTATGTATAAACTTTGCTTTTATCTGAGGAATTCCAGATGAGGTGAACATTTACTCCTTTTATATGCGCCTAATGCTCGTTCCTTGTTCTTCCTCTTATTTTAGTAGGGACGAGGTAAGTTACGTCAACACAAGAACAGTTTATGCTTGGGAAGGTGAGTGGAAAGACTAGAGTGGGAGAGAAAAATTCTGAATGCAATTATACTACACAAAAAGAAAAGAAGCAAGTTAAATGTTACAGAAAGAAAAGAATAGTTTGACCAGTTAAGCTGAAGCACTTTCTCGTACGACTACAGAATTCCAAGTTGCACCGAGTTGCGAAAGACCCTTTGCAAAAAAAACATATCTACTTTCTCCAGCAACTGATTGCGGATGCCGTTGTTGATGTAATCAGCTAAATTAACTTCGGACAACCTTTCCATTTCGAGAAGGCAATTCCATTCAGAAACGATTCTCTCTCGATTCTCTGTGAGAAACTTGAGATAAATTGTAATTAATTGCGAGCACAATTTTCCTCTCCGAGTCCTTTTCATGTTATTAAACTAATTTGAACACTCATGTTTCCCCTATCAAATCAATTTGTGTGGGAGGTGAACATGTAAAAGGAGAATTAAATGCATGCAGATGGGATTTGTTCTTTACATAAAATCTCTGGTTTATTGCCCTCAGCCCTCAGCATGCCATTCATTTTTAAACAGACACCCGGAGATTCTTTCCCTTTTTTATGTTCCACGCCGAAAAATACCACACGCAAAGATCGACGCCTGAGCCATTACCATTGTGTGTGCGTATTTTTACACGCGCGCCACTTTTCTTGTTTCCTCAATTCCAACAACCACCAGAAAAAATCATGTTTTCATCATGACTCGACAGTTGAAGATAAACAAAACCTGTACAATAATACCAGAAACATTTTCCCCTCGCCACTCAATTGACTCGTTTCGTTTCTGCCATACGTAATGAAAACTTTTTTCTCTCTCAAAATACATGGTCATATTTAAAAACCCATTTCCTTCAATTTGATCAACTCAAATAAACAACAATAGACCGGGGAACAATATCCAGGAAGTAACCGTACACCCGAGAAAAAGCTACGGTATCCAGAAAAAGTTTCTTCCCTCGTGTTTTCCTTCCATTAAATCTTTCCCTTCTGAAAACCAATACACAATTTCAATTTTTCTCCCTTCAGATAAGTTTTCTTCTCTGAGACAAGCCCAAGAGGTATCATGAATTCAAAGAAAAATACGGAATGGGAAATGCTTCGACATAGGTATTTCAAGAATGCACAGCCAAAAAGAGAGGGGGGAAGTGGATACTTTCTCTGATTCATTTCATTTTCCAAAGTCGTAATATAAAAAACAAAGTTATTAAAGACGAGTGCTTCCCCTCTCCATCTATATTAATTCAGTCCATCATCGATATATCCCCTCCTTCCTCAGTCTGGAAAAGCCCCTGCTACTAAACCTTCCAACTACACAGCTATTTTCTCCTTCTCTCCAGTTTCACCACAAAAACTTACCTTTTCTACAAAAAAAAAGTATGTATAGTCGAGTGGTGATTTTCTTGTCGATTCACCTCACTTTTCTCTTTCCGTTTGTTTGTGAAGAGGAGTTAACTTGTTGTTCGGCATAGGGAAGAGAAGGAGCAAACAAAAAAAACGACGTAATAACATGACTTTCAGTTTAGAAGAAAGGAGGAAAAAGTAGGAGCATTTTTGGGATATGTACATACATTTCTCTCACACAATATGTTTATCTGATTCCGAAGATACACAATCATACAATATTCGAACACACATTCCGCCATATATCAGGCTTACGCTCTATCGGAATCGGTATCAAACTTTTTTTTTCTTCGTAGAGTTGATTTAGTTTTTTTTGTTCATGACTCAGGTTTTTCTTCCTATCGTTTAAACTTGTTTACCTTCGGAGAAAAAAGAGAGTGTGTATGGATCTGTGTTAGGCTTAAAAGGGAAATGCACACTTTTCAATGGAGTGTATTATTGTTATGGCTTGAATCCCCTTCGTTCTTATTTATTGGCTTCACCAATACCAAATTTTTTGACACTGTTACGAAGACCGTGAGGAAAAAAGTATTTATTCAAGTTTTACTCACGATCTAGCCCTGAAGCACAAGAGAGTATATAAAATCTATTTATTTTTTGTGCCTAGGCAAACATTTTCTTAATACAGGAATCGAGCAATTTACGTGCTAATGCTATCTATTTGCTTATTTCTTCCCACTTGTACATGTCCTGTCCATGCGACGTCAAGCAACAAACGTGCGATATACTTTCTTTCTAAAAAAGAGTGAGAGATAGAGTGAACAAGTTAGTTTCGAGTGTGTAATACAGCAGAGAGAGAGAGAGAAAGGGAAAAAAACTTTCTCATTTTGAATGTGTGTGTTTATAGATGGAATGGATAATGTCTTTCTGACGCCTGGATAAATATTGAAGGTGATATGAAGGCATGTACCTATATCCTAACATGATAGCCAATGTTTGAAGTTTGAAGTCGAGTGTTACTTCATTCCTCGCCGCTTCGAGAAACATGCCAGAGTTTTGTAAACGTGCCATTTTTAAAAGAGGTTCCACTTGCAGCATCGAGACCGTATGAGAAAGGGGTAGCTTGTATGGAGCTTGTAGTAGTCCTTTCAAGTCAAAGGATGTTGAGATGAGGTAAGAGCAAGGACCATGATTTTCTTGTGGCTTGTCCCGTCGTCTCACACACAGGTTTAGTGCTTTGAGGTGTTTACACATGAGATCTAGCATCGCTCTTTATCCGAGGAAGGAATGCATATTCCGTGTGCATATGGCTTTTCGTTTAAAGTCAGATGAACAGTACGATGGTGCACGATGCTACATCGTCAACGTCATCCTCAGTCTATTTCGAAATGGATTTACGGGAACAATTTATACGGGGATAACGATGGCGCTATATTCTATAGCTCCATATTCTAGAAATTTTCCAACATTTTGCTTCCCTTCTAAGGGACAGATGAAACGGTATAGTTTCTACTGTTATGCAAAAATGCTCATCATAAAAACGAATGTATAATACAGATGTTTTTTTACCGTTCGTAAAACCTAAACAAGTCGCATCTTTATGCGCCAAAGATCATTATGAATTCAAGGGGCACATAGAAAATTCTAGAGAGATTCTCAAATAAAAATGAGTGAAAAGAAACGGGGACATTTTGCTTTTTGTGAGAAACCTTTAAACCTTTTTATCGTCTTTGTCATTGGATATGGAAATGACGAGAGAAACGAAATGGATGCTCAATATCAGAAAATAACATCTTGAAGAAAAAATTAACGACGAAACATTGCAAGAGTATCATATTGCATCGCGAACCAGAAGTTACCTGAAGATCACAACTCTAAATAGCGGAGCAAGAAAGCTCATGAAGAATACATATGTGATGAGTGTATGCTTGCAGTGAAAGTTGTATTTTGGTAAAGAAAGTCTTGATTTTCAATTTCATCAGAAAGGCAAATGAATGACAAATGTATTATTTACATGTACATATGTAATTGATATCTTCACCCTGGATTATGGAGAAAGTTTGTAAAGGAAATAAAGATCCCAATTCCCATAGACAAGGAGCAGGCAGTTTTTACGCTTTTGGCATGCTGCGTTGATCACATGGTTCAATAAACAAATCATGCTGCTCCCCATTTTCTTGGGATGCGGGTATATCCTTTTTTCTACAATGACAAACCCTTCTCTCATCCCTTATTTTCAAAGGGAAACTAAAGCATAATGTATAAATGATAACCGAAAAACGCTCGTTCGTTTTTTCTCAATAAGCCATGTCATTATGCTTGTGTGCGGGCATATGTGGATAGACATGTGATGTGGTGGAGTCAGAATCACACGGAAAGCGGGCGAGGTCTTTTGAAGAACAAAGAAAATGGCAGGAATGGACTCTGATTGAATTGAAGTTGGATGCTGATCCTCCTCCCACTCTTATTTCTTGTATTCAAAAATGCATATACCTACACACAAAAGCCTCTCTACAGCCACTTTCATTCTTATCTGATGGGATCAGACAGTCCCCGAAAAGATCTTTTGATATGGGTTTGGAATGGGAAATGAAATGAAGAAGCTAACAAGATTTCTCTGGGGCTATTAGATCGATTACGGTGATGCTATTTCGCAAGCAGGGATATACGCAAGGTAATAGGCACGATCCTGTAAAAAAACGTTGGCTTTGATCGGAGGGAAAGTGGAGGCGGAATGGTTGGTTACCAGTGAAATGGGCACTCTACTCAAACCTTAATGCACGTTTTATTTGTAGGTGGAGAGGATTCATTTCATTTACCAGAGAGGAAAAATGTCAGGGACAATTTCCATCAGAGTGGAGTCGTGTGCTTGCAAAAAGGTGTGCATAAAAGAGTTTAGATAAAAATAGAGGCTTAATAGATGGCTTATAACAGGGAAATCGATAAAATTGTCTTGGTCTCTACACATTAACATCAATAATTCATCTAGTGCCGACCTATTACAGTAAATAAGAGGGAAAGAAGAGCATTTTTAAAAGGTTGTCGTGCCCTCAACCCACTACTATCATGTAGAAGCAGCAACAACCAAATTGCCACTTATATGTTAGTTACGATGATGAAGCTAAACTTGATAAATAAAGCGCACACACATTCGCATCAACTTGCAAAAACGAATGGGTCCTAATAGCTAATGTGTGCACTCCATTTAATTGATATGTGACCATTTTGAACTTCGCCAGTGTAGTGGTCAGAGTCGTTTAAAAGAGGTAATCATAACACTTTTCTTTCATAAATCCATCCTTATGCTTGCTCTATTACCTTAATCTCGTGAGACAGGAGATGAATCAAAGTTATGAAACAGAGAAATTGACAGGGGAACTCGGATTATTGATGAATAATTTAAAGCTTTTGCGTTTTCCAATTATTGGATTCGCTTATAGGTATGTATATAATTTGGAGAATTATGCTATTGCTATTTTTCATACATAGGAAACATGTTTACCACCCTCTTTGTGAAGGTTGCTCTATTGTAGGTTAATAAAAATATTTGCATAGTTGCACCAAGAATAACATGGACAAGGCCAATTTAATTCTAATAACAAATTACCTTCATTGATAAATTGGTGAAACAAAAGTCTATACGCTTTAAATAATTGAACAAGTATAAATAAAGACTCGCCTATAACAAGATAATTTGTTGTCAGAAATTGAAGAATCATGTTTAGAAATTATGCCGTGGCATAACATTTTTATTATTGTTTTGGTAATGTCTGGCTAATTTGTAATTGCAAGTTCAACGAAAGTTTAGTTTAGTTTCATCCGAAAGGACATTGGAAACTTTCAATCGCATGAACATCGATATCAATATCGAGATTCCTCGTAATTCTCATCTCTACGTCAGACGTTACACAACGAACAAGTAAAGTACATGTAAGCTTATATTTTAGAGTAAGATCAGAGCAGTTCAATTATTTGCAGAACGTCAGTCAATCAATTCGGATCGGAAACAAATTTGGCTGTAGGGTGAAGGATGCTTCCTCAAGGAGAACGTTCCATTAATAATGATTTTCCTTGGAGCAGGCAACGGTTTTCAGTGGGTTATATCATAACGTCTTTTGGAGATGAAAAATGCGTTCCCTTCACGTGAGCGACTTTGTTTTCTTCTTTTTAATTCCAACAGAGCCTTCTTATTCGCCTTTTAAGTTGAATAATTGCGTGGGCTTAGGCAATAATACCACGCTCATTTTAAAGGCGTTTCACTTGTGGTATCCCAAAACTACCTTTCATTTCAAGCCCAGAAAAATGTTTTTCTTCTTCATGTTTTCCTTCCACCTAATCAATAGGAAATCCAAAGACGAAATTGTACCCGGTCTAATTTCAACTGTTGACTCGGGTAGATTAAAAACCAACATTAATTGGCTCAAGTTTGTAGGTATGTCTTTTTATGTTCGTTGTAATTTGAAAACCGAAAAGGAAAACCAACGCCTGACTCACATTGGCATTACTCTTTCACCACGAGATACAATAGATAATAGTGAATCCAAGAAGTACCAGTGAAATCCGATACATATTTTTTCTGGTCTTTCCTTTAATTAGGAAGACAAAATAGAAAAAAAACTTTTGTTGTTTTTTTGGTTTTTGATTGTGCCGTTGCTCTCTCTTTCTCCTCTCCTTTGCTTTTGACGGAACAAACCACATGGCGAAATAGAAAAATAGTAGTGGAAGCTACGGGCGCGGTAGTTCGTGAAACCAGAAACCCGTGAGTAGCGATTAGGTACCTGACTCCGAGAGCTGGGAAACATTTGAGTTTGTTGAAATTAGCAAATGGCAAAATGGAGAGGCTGGAATGTTTTTGTGTATTTTTTCAAAGCACCCCTACAGGACGAAACCACATTTTACTACCACCATCGCCATGCCGCCACCATAGTGCCATTACGACTCTGCTCTGATGTGATCGTCATCACTCATTTTACCACGGAATAAAGATTTGCGTAAGGTGTAGGATTACCCATGCATTAATTCATGTCGACGACACACGATCTGAACAGAAGGCATGCGGTTTCCGAAAGTAATTATGATTTTTCCCTTTTTTGAAAATCGGCTGCAAAAACGGAAAGTATGTACAAGTGTGTCCATGTCATGTAAACAAACATTTAAAGTAGAAATAATGATTGCCTTATTTGCTATACCTGTTTTTCCACAAAAACTTTTTTGATTGTCAATTTGTCATTGTCAAAAAGTTTTTTGCTACGCAAATTGTATGTTCTTTATAATAATTCATACGCAATTTGTACCTCAATAATCAATAGCATGAAATTCCAATACACAGACGCTAATGAATAGCGCTACCTATGGTAAAATTGATATCACGTTTCACCAATAAGGAAAATTATTTAGAACCTACGTATTTCGCAGACGTGAAAATTAAGGACGACCCATCGCCTAAATATTTTACAAACTTGCAAAAAAAACCTGTACTTCCTTATCACAAATCGTGTCTTTTAAAACTACAAATATTGGTCACGTTAAATAAATTATTTGGCTAATGATTGCTATCATTCTGGACATACACATAAATAGATATGATTTGGTCTAATGGCGATTCCACTTTTAATAATTTTGACAGGCGGCATGAATTAGAAGTGGCAGTAGTCAAAGTATACTTGAGGTTTGTCCCAGTCCCTCTGACATAGTTTCATGTCTAGAATTTCCCTTTCCTCTCCAACAGAGAACAACTCGATGAAAAAAATGTAGGTAAGTGAAAAAGTTTTTTTTGCGGTGCTTTCTCCCTCAATAAGTGAATCGCCTTTCATACGTGACTTTCACCGTGACACAATTACATAAATGAAATACAACGTTGCGTTTGCAGCTAGCATGCTTCTCCATTGCAAGTATTTTTCTCTGTCCCATTTATTACATTACAGGTGTGACTACAAGCAAAGGATGAGAGGAGGAAACATTGCCTCATGCCAGAACAAAAGAGTGAAAAAGTCTGAAGTGGAAATATAGCAAGTGACATGAAATCTCATGCAGCTACAGAAAAGGGTGGATAGGGTACACCAGGCACGACAAACTCTATTTTTACGAACGAAAACGCAACCTTTTTTCTCTAATCTGAGGAGAAAATGTCAGTTACAAATGAAAAGGAAGCCATGTAGCGGGCTGCATTAGAAAAGTTCACATGTAATGTTGATTAATGAACGGCTTTCCGGTTAAGTAAGGTAAAGTCTCTAAAACAGAGAGAAGGGAAAGTTTTTTCTGGTGAAGGAGAATCAAAGCTCTTATACCCATTTAATCGAACTAGTATACCTTCATTTCATCTCATCAACCTACATTCCTTTTGTTTGTTTAGCTATCCAGCTGTGATTCAAGGAGAAAAAGGGGGGAGAAGGAGGCAAGTGAGTAAGTCGAGAATAGAAGCAATTTTTTGTGGCTAGAGAAAGGGAGAAGAGAGAGACTGTTTGAGAATGCCGACTGAAAGTAGAAAACTTTATACATGCTTCTTTCTCCTATAACGAGACTATCTCTTCAGTAGTGGTGATTTGTGATGATGATCAAGGTAGCTGTCAGCCGTGTTTACACTTTGATTATGTCAATCTCATTGGCATTAACTATCTTTAGGGTTATGGCAATATACACTTTTACAGGCAAAAACAGTGTAGGGGAAGGAGTGGGGGACGGCATATATTTTACTCCAAGAACAAAACTTTCTCGATACACGTCGCTTGCAGAGCTAGTCGGATCATTGCGGCGTACCACTGCTGTCCCAGAAAGGGAGAGCTGAATTAAGTGGACAAAAGTCTCGACGAACGGAAATCCGTATATACTTTCTATTTATTTTTAAAACGTTCTATGGCTTTCTAGGTCAATTCAAGTGAAAGGGAAGTTTAAGTGGATGTTGAAGCTCTATTATGAACGGTGAAGTAGTTCGTACAATGAACACTCCTTTCTCTCATGCTGTGCATCGGCCTTGCTCCGAAAATTACGAAAGGGAAGAGAGCTGGAAATTGTGGAGTGGAGCAAAAAATAAATTACATTACAATTACAAATTACGATTGTGTAGTAGTAGGTGAAAAAAACAAGATGAGGAATGTATACGAATGTGTGTATATCTTGGTTTAACTATCTGCGAGAGAGAGAGAGAGAGAGAGAGAGCTTCCTCAACTGATAAAAGTGAAGTTGGGATTGTCTTCCAAAAGACTAATTTATTTTAGACTTTTTCTTTTCACTTCCCACGTAATGTAATGCGGGCAGTGCCGTGCTCTTTTGCTGTTGCAATAAAGTCTCGCGTTCTGTATAGGTATATGTTAAAATTAGAAGGAGAGAAAAATTGGAGCAGTGTATTTATTTTAGAAGAAGCCGAGTTATTTTGGTATGCTTCTCAGGCACGAAAAGTTATTTCGTTTCATTCAAAATTGGAGTCCTGAAGCCATGGGCTGTGTGGGAGAGCAAAGGGAAAGTGACTCCTTTGCATAAACAACATCGTCTCAAAAAATTTAACTTCTTAAAAAATTCATTTCCCCTAATGTTTGTCGTTTTGCTTTAAGACTTTGAAAAGTTATTCTTACACTTTGTTTCGTGCACTAGATAAAGTTTTCCTTGACTTGACACGAAGGCACAGAAAATGTCAATGTTGAATTTCGGCTAGAACTTTATTATCCGGTTGCTTCATGGCTTTCTGAGACTCATAAACTTTGGCAAGTTCTTTCACAACTTCTTGTATTTGCATTAAGCCGGTTGGGAAACTGCAATTTTCCGAGTTTCCATCAGCTCTACTCTGCAAACAAATTTTGGACGAGATTGGAATTGAAGGAGAGATATGATTCGTAATTTCAACTTTTTTAATGCAAAACTTCTTTGTGAGATGAATCATTTGCCAAAATTTCATAATTTAGACAAAATACAATCGGAATTTCCCTTCCTTTGAACTTTGCTCTATAAATACCATAATTTAATCCCATTTTACCCAAAAACCTGTTTTAAAAAGGAAGAAAAAATTTGTCAGGATGCGCCAAATTTACTTATTGCATAGATAAGAAAAAGAGTACACAAAAAAGTGCAAAAAAGAGGCAGCGATAACAGATTTTGCCACATTTACCTCCTCCTCCCAACCCAGTTTTATCATATTTATGTCAAAGAGGCAAAAACTCAATGGAGGGGAGGGTCGTAAAGGACTTGACTTTCCTTTTAAGCATTCAAAGATGTCTTCCTATCCGATTTTATCATAAAATCCCTTTTTCCTGCAGGAGTAACTCGACAAAAAAAGAAATTGAAGGGAATGAATAAAAAAGTTTGGTTTTATATGCGCCCACAAACAACAATAGAATCAACGTTTCCCTTTTTTTCTCCCAGCTTTTCTGTGTACGGAAAAGCGAAATCAGCATTATAATATGGCAGGGAAAAGACATGAATTTCTAAATCGGAGGGAAAAAATATCGCAGATTTTTTTCTCCTGAATCAACAGATTTGAAAGTGAAAATTATGATGACTTTTGCTGGTTCATGAGGGTAGCGGTGCCAAAAACTGTGGAGTAATTTCTTTCTCCATTCGGGCAACGGGTGGTTGTGAAACGTTCAAAAGCAATCTTTTTATGAAACATATTTTCTGTCGGATAATAAAGGGCTTATAAGGGTATGGAGCTAAGGCACGATATTACGTGATAAAGGAAGGAATGAAAAATTTCCTTTTATGGCTTTTGGAACTGTTTGTACAGTTCATAATATGTATGCTTATATTACATTATAAAAGTTTCGGATGTTTGAAGGAGCCTGCCATGTATAAAATATCAAACATTTGCTCAACAGCTTTTCCTCTCACTCACATTATACTCGTGTGCTACTACGCACGGAAGAGGCGAATTTTTATTTGGTTGATGTATTATCCCCATATTACCATCCTGTAAAAAGGCAACTTTCCCTGGATTTCTCAAAAGGTTTAAGTGGTAAGCAGATTCAAACTCTTTAGCTCCCGGTGAAGGCCATTAAGGAAGAAGGTAATTTCTCCTCGGAACCGCGCCATTTTTGTAACAAGATGCTGACACAAATGTTATCAATAGTACACCATTGGAACAGCACAAGATCGTTTCTGACTCGAAAAACTCGCCGAGAAAATTCCACTTTTTCGCCTTTATTCGAAGAGAAACACCGTTTTTTGGAGGGCAAAGTAGGCAGTATCATCGTGTATAATGGCATTAGTCGATGTTATTAAAAGACAAGTGAATTTCGTAAAGTCACCCAGGAGTCTCAAGTGCTATCTTTAACGATCACGCTAAAGAGATTCTTAACTACATTAGGGCGAAAGCAAACACGAACCAAAGATTTTTTTATATCCAAGTAAAACTTTAAGAAGAAAAAAACAGAACGAGTGTGGGGGGAACCAGCAGTCAAATTACTTTTATTTTAGGAGAGAAAGAGAGAAAGATATGTTGATGGTTAGTTTTTTTTGGTTGGAGCTAAACCATCTTAAAAAATTAGTTTGTTCTGTGCCTCCCACACAAACTTTCTCTTTTATGTAGGATCAAACGACGTAGTAAAAATAGACAACCCTTCTACATACGGGCAGGAAAAAATCGGAAACAAAGATACAAAGTCGTAAATACCTTGAAGTATCGTGATCCTCCCTTATTCACATTTATTAAGCCATTTTACGGACAATTTTTCCTTGGCTGAGCTGATGATGCGAGCACCATCAAGCATAAATGATGTAACATGCAGTTTATTTCCGTATTACACACACCATTCACCACAAAGTTTATTAGAAACTTTCCTTTAAAGAAGATGTAGAGAGAGTTGTACGGGAACGAGTCTCTTGACGCTAGTTTCTCCTTATTCTTTTCTCAGCAGCAGGATGACGAACTAGCACTGTATTCTACTTGTGATTTTGATGTCACAAGAAGAGAGAGTGAATATATATGTACATATAAATTCAGATGCTCCGTTTTTGTTTTGATATATGCCTTCTTTGATCTAAACTCGAAGACGTTTTGAAAGGGGCCCAGTATAAAAAAGGCAATGTGCTTCACACTTTCACAGCACTGATATGATCTGATGTATCCCACAGGCGGGTCATGATTGTTTTCTTTGAGATCATCTTTCCCCTGATATGAAACAGTTGTGTCAATTCCTTGACAAAACAATGACAATGACGGTGACAACTGGGAAAATGATCTGTCTCTTGATGTGATATGTACTGTGGAGAATATAAAAACTTTATATTCTTTCAGTCCTGCATTGTTTCTCACATTTCACCGTTGCTTTTTTTGTAAAGGAGTATAATAATGGATTACAGCTTTGTCTTGAGACAACGGCGGTGACGGCTCCAGGTGTGCGTATTGTTCACGCTATATCTCTCTCCCTCTGTTACAGGTTTTTCCTCCGTCCGTGGAAAGTGTTAGAAAGTGACTGAGCCTCCTTTCCACCATTCCAGTCTGCGGAGAGACAGGGGAAATGTGGGATGGAAAGAGAGAGAGAGAGAGAAAGGGAATGGCAGTCGCAATCTTGATCTTTGTGTAAGCTATAACGCTACAATGTACACAAAAAATTACTGAGGTATTGGAAGAGGAAAAAACGAATTCGCATTTTTTCCTGGTGGTATGATGGTATGGCCGCGGTACACCAGTGATTTCAGATCCTCCTTCTTGTAGCCCCCTTTACTTTATGCTTGAGCCTAGCTTCTCTTTACATGACCAAAAAGGAAAACCTGTTTTTGTATGGGTTTTGCATGTTTATTCCTCCAAAAAATGTGTGTAATAAAAGTGGGCCTTATCAGAATGCAATGGCAAGTTGAGCTCTTGGCTTTCCCCAGGTAGGAATGTTGTCGTGTGACGTGATGCTTTCACACTACGCTACTCTTTCTCTCCATTTCAGTTGCACTTCCGAGAGAAATGATCAGAAATGGGTAGATTTTTTCTAAGGTGTGCATTGTTCGTGGAATCCTCGTGATTTCGTGTAACACAAACATATGCGTTATGCTCCAAATGATGTAACTCATTTTTCCTCTAAAACAGAGGAAATATTACACATTTCCAGCTCTTCTCTCGGTGTACTCTGTCTCGTTTTCTTTTGTGCTCCTTATCTTGTCCCCTCTTAAATTTTCATTTTGCATGGTTCTCCACAATAATATTTGGAGAAAAGAAGAGAGAAAGAGGGAAGGTTTAGAAAACTCTAAAAGTTTTTTTCACGCAACATGACTTCTTTTAAATGAAACTTGTGCTTTTTCCTTACTGTACATTTTTCTGGTACATTCCCATCGACCGGCATTCCTCGAGTAAATAATGGATGGTAATAAATATGCAGTATCATTTCACCATATTATCTTCAAAAGAATTTGAAAGTTCGTTTTACTTCGACGAAGAGCACATTTTTCACTTTCGAGAAGCAACGTGCAACTATCATTACCACTCAATTTCCAATGCATCACCCCTTCTCTGGATTATTGCTAAGCCTCTTCGAATTTCCCAATCTTTTTTGATAAATACAAGTCTATTAGCCAACTTAGCCCACATCTCGAAACGAAAGCGGAACGAAAGCTGTTGAGAAATGAGGGTCGGACTATTGATTGGCAACTGAAGGATATCTCTTTAATTTCAATGTCCTTTTCCCTTGTATCGTTTAACTTTCGTCTAATAAAGTAATCCCGCCAGTATCTTCCTATTTTTTAAGGATTGGCGTTTCTTTGTTATTTTTAAGTAATCTAGCTCACGTACAAAACTTTCCGACGTGAGAAGTCAAGGAAACATAATTGGCTTTTTGGAAAGGCATTTCCTTAATATTTATAGAGCAACATATGCAACTACAGCCAATTAAACTTTTACATTGCAGCGGAAACTAGATCATGTCACACTGAGCATAAATTAATCTTTTCGCCAAAACTTATAAATCCAAACATTTCGTCAATTTGGCATCCTTGCAATTATGGATTAGCTCACACAAATCACGTCTTTGCCATCATTAACGCATTCAATTTTGATAACCAGGTACTATAACAATTAGACTGTTAGCCAGTCCTACAAATTCGGTCAGTTTGTCAGGAACAAAATTGTAAGCGTAGCGTATTTTTACACTTGTGAGTTCAATTCTAGTCAGCATTTTAAAAGTTAGCGTCTTGTTAGGTGCTTTTGAGTTTTGTAACGCGTTTGGTGTCCCCACGCTAATAAGAGTTTGAGCTCAAGTATTCGATTTTGAAAAGTATTCCTGAAACTTTGTTGCTCCAATTTCTAAATTCTCTCAGGCGAAACAAAAGTGAAAAGAGGTTAGGAACAAATTCCTTAGCCCAGTTTTATTTTATCTCTGCTTGTTTCCCTTTTTCTTTGTCATGAGTCATAATGTACGTTTTTCATGTGATTTGTAGGCACACATCATCATTTGGAAGGGGGAACATGGACAGCAGAGGAGTTAAATTTATAAAAACAAACATCTATATTTCCTTGTATAGGGGTGACGGGTCATACATGGGAATTCTAAATACTTAAGATGTAAGGATATTGCGAGAGTTGCGCCTAGTTTGTCCTTCACTGCTCATCCTTCTCTCCACTTTTTCTCTCTCCTTAAAAAGGAAAACAAAATGGACGGAGTGAAACTGGTAAGATGTATACTGCACACGTGCACAAGTTAATTTGCAACTCTCCTGCTTCCCTTTTTCATTCTTTTTTCTCTCCCTTTGGCCCTTTTGCAGTCTGATCTTGTTTTTAGTTGTGTCTTGTGAAGATCTACGTCCCAAAATACCTATCTAGGCTACCAATTCAAAGTCGCAAGTCAGTTTTAAAAGGGCCAAAAACTAAAGAGAAGTAGTTGCTTATCCTATCAATTTCAACTTTTTATTTATATTCAAGGGATCTCCTTTCTCTGGCCAGGGCGAGACACAGACCACTTATTTTGAGAGAACATCACTTCCAAATGTTGGAAGCAGGGAGTAAATAGGCACGGCTTGAGAAAACTTTTCTTTCAAGCCATTTTTCCTCTTCTCTGTGTATCCGATCGGGAGCAGAATTTTTCAAGTGATATATTAGGGAATACATGTCATGCTCTCAATCTAGTCACGAGGAGATAAAATATCCGATAAAATGCAACCCTTGACTTGGTCTTTTTTCCCTCAGACCCTTTAGCCTATAACCTATAAGCTCTTCTGCCCCGTTTTTCACGAGACAGCTAATGTTATATTACTCTTTTCGCACTGTATCGCGCTAAACTACATGCTTGCGAGGTGTTCAGGTCATAAATTCTGAGAAGAAAGGACCTATTCAAATTTTCATTGATCTGATCACATATATATTCGTGAAAAATACGGTGCTCGTAAGGCAAGGAGAAAAAGTTTATGTATGTATATGAGCATTAAATTGTTTGCTTATCAAATGTCACTTTTCACTTTGGATGTCGCAACAATTTCTACCACGGGTTGAACATGAAGGTAAGCATATAAAGTATTTACCAGGTGCATTGCATGAGTAAACTGTCTACACGCGTAATACAGGTAAAAAGCTTGAGTCACTATTTACTATTTACCTTAAAACCTGCAATTAAATATCTAAAACCGTCAAGAACTTTACTTAAGAAATTTGTGAAATTATCGAGCATACATAATGAAATATTCAAAGCTAGTAGGTATTACACGAGTAGGCAACAACTTTTCTTCACTGTCTACAGTTTAAAGTTTTAAAAAGGCTCTAATCTTGATTTTTCTAGCATTTTGTAGTTGTGGCCTTGATGAGAGAAGGAAACGAGATTCATCCAGAGTTTATCAATTCATATGCATACGTGGGCTTCAACTGGTTGGAAGGGGTTCGCAAGGGTTTGAATTCCAAGGATACAGTTCAAGTTCAACCATCAGTTAAGTTTAGCAGTTGATACATCGTATGACTTAAACATACCTTCCCGATGATAAATGGAAGATTTGATTAAGCAAAATCGCCCAACGTCAGTTTAGGTGACGGATGATCCTGTAAATTGGATTTAATCTACGTAGATAAGCAATGCAAGGTGATGGAAAGGTGGTCCTGCGTAATATAAACGTATTAAAATCTAACACTCTCTATTTTTTAAAAGGGATGCATCAATACTTTTTCCACATAATTTGGAGGCGCTTTTCATCTATCGAATCATAATTTTGCAGGCACGCCCTTCCACGTGTCCCAATAAGAAAGTGTGAAGGTTTTTGCCTAATTTTCAATTTTTCACGACTGGCACATGATCCTCCTTCTTGTAAACGTGAGGTCGTCGTTGCCGACGAGACGTGACGTAAAAATGTCAGAGCAGGTTCTCCTCCCACGCGCCAACATCACATCTACATGCCATTCACAAGTGCTGCCCATTTCCAAATGATGCCTCCCGCCGACAACTTACATCATTGAAATGCCTATAATTTTTGCGACAAATAAATTGCGCACACCTACTCATGAGTCATGACGTTCTTCCCTGTATTTATTGAAAAGTACACATTGTACCGGTTGTCAGTCGTCGACGGAATTAAAATTTACAATTCAGCAAAGTCAAATAAAGGCAAATCAATAACTTAAAACAAGGTCCCATTCCCATGGGAAATTAAATCAACAAAAATAATGAGGCAGACTCTCGCTTCCACTTCTTCTCCGAGCCAATCACCAAAAGCAAGTGACATGCCAGAAGAGCCCAATACAATACTCCAGCGTCATTCATTACCAGCAGCCGCAGAAAAAGTCTGGAAAATCCAGTGTCGAATTTTGTTCGTCAAGCCACCATAAATATCTTTATTTATTCTTGAAACTTTTCCCCTTCTTATTATTGGGTCTGTTCTTTTTTCTCCAAGTCGCAGCACAAAAGGCTCACTCGTCAGCCCGTTTACCGCAGTACAATAGGGTCTCTCTGGCACAACGTGCCTCTCTTTTATTCTTTTTCTTTCGGGAAAATAAATAAAAACTTGTTTGAATGGCCCGATTTCCAAATGAAACTTGTGCAGGGTTAACTCAATTCTGCCTTTCTCCAACTTTACGCGGGGAAATGAGAAAATCGAAAGGAGGGAGATAAAACCGGTGAAGTAAGCATAAAATACGTACACAATTCAAAGTTGTGTAAGCCAAAGCCAAGGTGAAAAGCTTACGTTTTCCCCCTGAAAAAGGCAGTTGAAAGTTAAGTAGGAAAAGATGCATGGTCCAACGGCTCCGAATGACTTTCACTGTGTGGCTTGATGATGAAAGACAGGAAAATATATTGCTCATGTAACACTTGTTCCCTTGAACAAAAAGTTGCTTAAAAGATTTCTTTGTGCGTATACATATACATATATGTGCAATGTGGCGCACACACAGGCCCTGTTTACACTGATGTGCCTCGCTTCTCATGAATGATAAAGAAGACCACTCCATGTGTAGTGATGATGAGTGCGGTGAAAGGAAACCACAAAAGTTAGGCTACTAATTGGACTCCTTTTTTTCTCTGAATTAAAAGGAATTTCCGTCTTCAACTTTTTTTTCCTCCGACACTCGAGCACACACCATTCTTCTCACATCGTCCCCTATCTTCCACTTTCCCCGTCACATTACATCATCAAAAAAGGACATGCTAATGCATGCATGTTCTGCAAGTAAGGTACACATGTGAAAAAAATACCCGTGTACTGGTGTACTATTGGCTCATGAATGTTGCCTGGGAAAAGTTGAAAAGAATTTAATTTTTTGAAAAGTGGGACATGTCACAAAAACCTCGCGGCCGAGCCTGCATACATGATGTACTTGCGTATAAATATGTTCTACTTTGCCACTGGTATCTCATTTTTTATCCAACAAGGACAAACGAACTATGAATTTTGTGTCTGAGTCCGAATTTTACCAGAATAACTACATTTGTAGTTCTTTGTATCTACTGTATGTAATAATTTATATCATGTATTGTTCGCCAGAAGACATTTATAAAATTGCTCCAACTTATCGTTATGGAAATAATGCAAATGTACATAATTTACATTTTAAAAAAGTCGATCTTGACTCTGTGCTCAAATATTGTAAATCTTTTGTACATTTTTAGGGCTAAAGGTAATAAATTAATGTGTATTATAAATTCAGAGTCGATTATGAGAACCATGTTCAAACATTGGGAGCATGAGCTTGAATTTGAGAAGTTTTAGTTTTGGGGATTTAGAAAAGTGTGAAAGTATTATTTGTGAAGGTTCTTCCTCTACATTAAATATGGACTGTAGTAGCATAATCATTATCACTTCTGACATTCGACATTTTTCATTCGAGCTTTCTTCTTCTCGGGAAAGTGCATATTTTCCCAAGAGACTCCGGCAAAGCAGCCCTTTACCTACGAGCGAGTGCTACAAAGTGCTTAAATTTCATTAAGTCTTATTATCTATTTTAAGCAGGCCAAGCACGTGTTCAGACTCCGTCCTTTGAATACTCTTTCCTTTCAGTGAATAATTCATAACAGGTTAAAAAAATGTACTTTGCCCTGCTCCTTTTATTCATTGAAAGAGGCGAATGTGAAGTACCTCACCTTTTATTCTTTTCAATTCATGAATTAAAAAACTGCAGCCGGCAAGTTTTGAGGGTTCTCCAAATCTCTTGGAATGGAATATGTCGCTGAATTACTTCAAATAGAGTTTGTTTCGAACGATGCTGAAAATGAGCAGATTCAATGCAATTTTTAAATAGCAGATGTTTAAATCATTCAGGTATGTTAAACCTGGGAACTAAATTTATATGGAATCAAGTTAACATATGGACGGACGGAAATGCATAGGTACACTACAAGATGTATAAAGTTCCATTTCAAGGTTCCATCATATTTTTACTTACCAAAATTGGGAACATCATGAACCTGAACAAAATGAGAACTGGGAACAAAAAGCGTTGGTACGTTACGCATATTTAATTGTTTCCTTAGAAAACGAATGCAACGCGAGTTGAAACTTAAAGCGGGTAATTATTGTGTATTAACCCTTGCGAATTTAGTTATTTTGCCAATAGTAAACTCACAGTTCTTTGTTTCGATAAAAGCAGCGCAGTGGAAATTTTCCTGGGTAATTAGACACTGAGAAAATGCATTAGCGTATCTATTGCTGTTGTTAGAATTTGTGAGAATATTTATTTCATAGTGCATACTGCCAGAGTCTCTCTGACTGTGGGCATTTTGCCTCATTCAACCCTTTTTCGTTTCATTCTTGCCTCATTTTTTCAAAAGGAGCATATTACGTGAGAAGCTTTTTATGGTGTAAGCAGAGGTGTATGAGAGAATCAGAATGTGAAATCAAATTATACTTTAATTCTTGGAGGTGTGAAACTCGACTGAGGCAATAAGAGCAAAATTATGGCTATTGTTCTTTTCTCGCCCGAGATTATATGTGTTTTGAGAAATACATGTAATATATATGTCGTGTGTAAATTAGCATTCAAAAAATCCACTTAAAATATGCGAGTTGAAGTTGAGCCTCAGCAACTTGCGAAAAAGAAGTTATGTTTTTAATAAAATGACAAAACAGAGAGGGAAAGAAAGAATGGCGAAAAGAGTTCTATTTCTACAAGTTGGTGGATGAAGATAAGGAGTAGGGAATTACTGTTAATAATAGCTGCAAAACTTTTCTTGAAACGATGATGATGAAGAGAAGAGGAGGTGGGTGAAGTGAGGCGTGAAGTGCACTCGAGAAAGAAATGCTTTTTAGAAGTCTTTTCTTCCCTCCTTAAAAAGCTCCTCCAACAATATGTTGAGCAAAATACAAGGGAACATGTAATTTTAGGCTTTATTTGCTTTCTTTTGTCTGTAAAAGCGAGAAAGTAAAAAGTGGATGTACACCGAGTATTATATGAAATGATGTGTGTCAGTGCGAAGATATTAAATTGAGAAGAAACAATGATGACGGCTTCCCTGTGGCGGTGGAAGTGTGCCTCTTTTGCAACTTTGTTTCGATATGATACACGATGATGATATGATAGGGAATATTATTACGCGGTGTGTCAGAGACGAACTGCTGTGATCTTGATGAGACGTGAAGTGCACGGGAAATAGGAAAATGAAACGGCATAATATGAAAATATGATGGTTTGATGTTATGAGAAAGAGAAAGTTTGGGATAGCTTGAATGTAATGTGCGAGAGTCATTTGCCCTTTTTTATCAAAATTTGCGGAAAAATCTACTTGTTACAATTTCCGAATTTCCTGTATAGAGCATTTTTGAAATATTTTAAAATTTTAATGTCGCCGCCTGAGACGCGTATAAGAACAGAATATTTTTACGCGTTGACATAGTATCGAATTTCTTACATGTCATTTTCTTACACACCCCGTAAACTACTGGTACCATGGGGGTTGACCGTCATAAACCCCCAATTATTCCCTAAATTTTGGGCACAACTACATGACATATATAGTTTAGTAGAGTCGTAGCGTTGTTTATAGCGCAAATTAGTTAAAAATTATTGGCAAAAAGTAAATTTGTCAAAAAAAAGCTAATTACCTACTTTATGTAAGTACATTGTTACGTTATGTAAAAACTAGCAGCCAAACTCGGAAAAATTCCGAGGAAAATCGTACCGTGAGTCTGAAGCACGTATGAATATCTGTAAAATAGTGACATCACCTACTTCTAACGT
>JAHZMY010003653.1:0-20135 GCA_027743915.1 Seira sanloemensis
TTTTTTAAAAAATTCACAAAGCAACTGCAAACAATGCATTAACCAACAATCGAGCGCAAAAACACTCTTCTTCTCTTGCCGTCTTTGTCTTTTGGTACTCCTTGTATGTATGTATGTTAGTTTGTATGTATGTATTGTAGGGGTGAATGATAGGATTAATAAAAAGTTAGATCGCCCAGTAACTAAATTCAGAAAACAGGATTCCAAAGGACGGTCATTATATCCTATAGGTTCAAAGGTCTTAAACATTACTGCACCTGAACACGATTTACTGTTTGTCAACCCCGATCACGTTCCAGGTAAATTCGACCAGTACGTCTAATAAATTCTAGAAGACTGGGCTATTGCGGCTTGATTTAAGGCCTCGGCGTTCATGCTATAAGCACCGAGAATACAGTTTATTTACTTACAGTTACCCATATTGAAAAAAACTAAAAAAGGAAGTCATGAATAAATGTTTTTTAGTTCTCTCTTTGCTCTATTTAGCAATACGTTAAAACAGGTGCACTCATTGTGTACAGCCTGTTTGTTGTAAAGTGCATTGATTGAAAACAATTGGGGGGAATAAAATTATATCGTATCACATGTCTATTTAACTCTAATCAGCTCGGTCACGCATTCCAAATAAGGAGAAATAATTGTGTATATACTTCCTCCTCTTAATACTAGGTTGTTTTGTTTAATTTGATTTGATAAGGCGGCATTTCACACACATTTAATTTGACCAATTTATAAGCTAGACGTTGTATTACACGCAGCATATTAAGTATTATTCGGATTTTATTTAGCTCACATTTTTATTATGTTCTCCTTGAGACACGGGACACGTAATAAAATTAAGATTTCTTGTACCTTTAATTAGTGCTTAAAAACAAAGTTCTTGCCCAAGCCTGGTTATATACTAAAAAAGTGTTTCACAACGGGCAGAATTCGATGGTACATACGTAGGACAGGAATTAGGTATTATTCCGGTGAATTTCACGGGCAGGTAACAGCGCAGTATAAAGTTGTGTAGCATGAAACTCAAACCCCTAAACCTTTTTCTAGACTGCCGCAAAATATGGTAGAAATTAGACAAAATGAGTCACGTTAAGCCTTATTTATTAAATACAGTTTTCCGTTACTCTCTTCCACTAACCGACCAAAAAGTAACCGTTCTTTTGCAAACCAACCAACGTAAGCCGACCATTCAAAACCAAATAAACCGACAATTCTCTAAACCACCCAATCTCTAAACCAACATTTCTAAACCAACCAATCCAAACCGACAATTCTCAACCGACCAATATTAAAAAGACTTCAAACTAGCCAGTCTAATCCGACAATTCTAACCTAACCAATATAAACCAACCACTAAAAACCGACTATTCCTAACTTACAAACCAATCTCAAAACCGACTATTCCGCTAACCAACCAATCTCGAAACCGACCATTCTAAGCCAACCAAAAAGGCAACTACTATAAATGTGTTTGTCGTTTGCCTGTTGTTTCAAATAGCTTACAAGCACGATGGCTATAAGTCAAGATGACAAAACAACACAAATAGCAATATTTTCTCCTTTGTTAAACCGACCAACACAAGGGTGCTAAAAGTTACGTGTAAAGATAATCGCATCGACTCTTCGACCGACCAAAACCGCCAATCCAAACTTTGGTTTTGCCACTACCCGGTGCAGACAGAATAAAATTGTAGTTTGTACCAGTATTTAAAAAAAGTGCAGCACACTGCAACCGACCAATACCGAAAACTGACGATAGAAACAGCGCTCCAAAAATTTGTGAGTTTGAATCATATTTCCTGTTTCATCGCATCTTGTTCACGCTTTTTTCACCTTTTGGAGGAAAAAAGCAATTTTTCAATATTTTGAGTAGTGAATAATTTGCACCGATACACCAAAATAAAGCGCGCAAAATTCTGCGCCGGAAGCATTAGTTTTCGATTCCGATCAGTTTGTGGAATTTCTAAAAAAAGCGCGCAAATTCGAAGACCTGTCGCATCCGCCGTACAAAATTCTATACCCCCTCAGTTCAGGATTGAGAACTCGCGTCTAAGATCGTTATGAGCAGCGGGTGAAACGTTTTCACATCGGTGGGAAAAACGTGTTTTAAGGAATAAAAACGTTTTAAAGTGTTTCCCAAATTTTATATTCCGAAGTTTCCTGAGCTAAGAAGGTAATCCGACATAGTTACTAAATTTGCAAACCGACCAACATAACAGTACCGACTTGTCTTGTGATTCCGACCAAAGTACCGACTTGTTTGACCAATACGGCATTCCGACCAAGTTTTTCATTATCAGCTTCAATACACTGAATATTTTGTTGCTTCTAGGTCATGTCTACTAACTCTAGTGATACCGTGTCGACGACACCCACCACCGATAAGCTGGAGGCTGGAAAACGTCCCCCGGACCTTGATGAGACGTCACTAAGCGAGGAGGACGATAGATACGCGGGAACCGACCTATCGGTTGAGGAAGCCGAGTTTTTTGCTTCTCAAACCAACCACGAGGACTCTGGTCATGTTGGCGACGATATGGACGACACCGAGGAAGTAGAAGCTCCGTCGGGTTCCGAGGCAACCGACCAACCAGTGAGCGAAGATGAAGTCGCTAGCGCCGTTGGCGCAGAAAGCATAGACGAATCGGGGGTTAACGAAATGTTGGATTCCGAAGACGATTGCCAAAACCGACCAGAGTCAGCTGAAAAGGAGCGACAGGTAAAAATAAACCTTATATTTATATTTGGCATAGCATTTGCAAGTGGAATTCCCACTCTAATTTCTGCGTACTCAAAACCAACCAATGAACCGACCAACAAAGTTTAACCAATAAACCGCAGCCTATCGCTCTCCTTATTTACCTCCCGGCGCTAACACTTCCTTACGCTTGTTTTCATCTCTTACAGATGTTTCTGAAAACAGCCCCGAATAAGATTGCGCATGTGATGGAGGATGCTGTAGCACTTTTTTATCAGCAAATGAGGGTGAAATCTGCCAAGATGTCCAAGTTTTTTGCACGCCGCAAAAACTTTAAGGTATTTTCTACTCTCTTATAAATGTTAATGCAACCGACCCAATCTTAACTCAAAACCGACCAATTATACCGAAACTTAAAACCCACCAACGCAATTTTTCATTAACCTACAGATTGCCGACATCTTTACAACGGTTATTGGCCCTCTGGACTTTCAAATCGGATGCCGCATGCCGAGCGAGGATCGGCTCAATCGTCACTGGAAGCCGTTGGATGTGGAAACGCCCACGTCATCCGTATCAAAAGGCTCGATTCGGTCAAAATCCTCTAGCGATTTTATTGTAAGCAACTTATTTGTCTTATCATATTGTCCTAAAACCAACCAGCGCCTTCTTAATTCCTACAGTACTTCCTACGAAAACGTTTAACAGTCCTTAAAAGTAAAAGTATTTTGATGTCGCAAGTTTATTTCGCCAAGATGGTCGGTTTAAACAAAATCCTAACCGCTACTAGCACCGACCAAACTGTATTTGGTTTTTTTTGCAGAAAGACGATGAGCAGCCATCCACATCTCGCGCGGCAAAAGTTAAATGGGAAGAGACGAGAAAATCGAAAAAACGGGCAAAACCAGCGATTTCTCCGAAACCCAAAGGTCGTCGGCGCAAGAGGACCTCGCCTACTCCTTTAATGCGACTTCAAGCTGCAGGAAAGTCGCCACGGAACCTGCCCTGTCTTGCTACTAAAAAGGTAATTGACCTTCCAACCAACCAAAAATACCGAAATTAAAAAAGTTGAATCAATAAAACCAACTGATAAAACCGACCAATAAAGAACCTAACCTATGTTTTCCAAATATACTAATAACTTTTCCTTTTCAGAAGGGCAAGCCGGTTGCCGGCAAGAAGCGCTTGGCTGCTTCCCCCCGCGGTTCGGATCGTGCGTCAAAAGCCGCCGCAGCTAAAAAGACTGTAAGTGTGATCCTTATGTTCAGATATATTGCTACACTACATATGAATGATGAAACCGACCAAAAACAATAAAACCAACCAATGAATTATAACTGTTTTTAACCTGTGTTTTGCTCTAGTACACATGTCCCTACCGCGACTGCAATAAGCGATATGGGTCCAAGTCAGCCTGCAGTCGCCACGTCAATGATTCGCATGTGAACAAAGGCAAGCGGTGGCCGTGCACAATGCTCAAGCAAAATGGTGACCCGTGTACAGCGACGTTCAAGGCAGAACGGTTTCTGCAAGACCACATCCGCAACCGTCACCTTGGGAAACAATTTCCATGCGCATTTTGTGATCAAGTGTTTGATGCACCAAACACACGCAACGCCCACGCTAGTAAGTGTACATACCGAGACCGAGAATCCGAGGATACCGACCAAAACGAGCCTTTCGTACCAACCAAGCGTCGCCGCCGACAAGAGCCCTTGAGCAGCAGCGAATCCGACGACGCGGATGATTCAGATTACGCCGACGACGCTCCGTGCAGCGAACCGACCAATGATACCAGCGAGGAAACTCAGTTGGAATGTGAGCTGTCCCCAAGCATCGTCTTGAATTGCGAGTCGGAGGATGAAACGGATCAAGAGGATCATTTTTCTCTGCCCGATGTTGAGTCGGATTAATACCGACCAAGTTCAAACCAGCGCAGGAAAATTTTTTTTCATTGTACTCTGCTTTGTAAGATTTTGATTACTCTTCCTTCTCTGATTCACAAATTGTATTTCTCTTCCGTTGGTCGGTTTTTTGTAGCAATTTGAAACAAATTGTATTGGTCTTATCATTATTACTCACTCATTTTGATTTTGTAATTAAAAAATGAATTGTTATAGTGTTCACAGTTTTGTTGTTAGTATTGATTTTTTCATTATTCGTTAAACCGACCAACTAAAATCTAAGTTACGCTAAAATGATTTTTCTAGTTAATGAAGCTTTATGAATAAAATGCTATACATAGTGTGCTACAATATCAAATCATTTGACTTTATTCCTTCTCCTTTTTTATTCCAACCAAGAACCCCAACATATCATATTGACTTCGTTTTGACTTTATGCATCTTGTTTCAAGCATAGTTTACGACAGCGCTAAAGCTTACTGAATCTTAAAGCAGATGGACGCCTCTCTTTCCATATTCTCAACGTTCCGACCACTGACAAAATCACCAACCAATGATAAAACCAACCAATGATAAAACCAACCAATGATTAAACCTACCAATGATTAAACCTACCAATGCAAAACCAACCAATGATAAAACCTACCAATGATTAAACCTACCAATGATTAAACCTACCAATGTAAAACCAACCAATGTAAAACCAACCAATATTTCGACGAATAGGTATACCAACCAATATTCATGCAGATCTATAATAAAACTTTGGTTCACGGTTCTCCACCATTAGCATTGAAGCTATTGATCCTAATGTAGTGCAGGAGTTTTAACACTCGCTTTGAATTACTATGAAACACGTTTTATTGCTTTTGCTACTCTTGACATGTCATTTTTTGCATAAATAAAAGTTCTAGCATTGACTTCTCTACTCCAATGCCATCGCTAACAATGATCTACGTAGCTAGAGATGTGGACTCTGATTTTTGGACTGTGAGTAACAAAAATAAGATAATTAAGCATTACTCCTAATTTTTTTATTTTGTCATATTTATCAATTGTAACAAACTTTCGTTCTTTCTTTTTTGTTTAACCTACTGCCATTAATCTCTATCGTGTTTAATGTAGCTTTAATACAAGCTAAAACGTTTGCGGCTTTCTTGCAAATCTTCCTTAAATTAAGTTTACAAAATCCATTTTGACATCATAATAATCCACTTTTTTTCATCTTAATTATTTTTGCACTCACAAAAATCGCAAAAAATTGCAAGCTGCTTTACTTTCTTTATGCAAAATGCAGAGCGTAAACCAGAGTGCCCCAAGTCCTTTGAACGCGCAACTCCAACCGCCCTCAGCTGATGATGTCGATGCTGTCACAGAGTTAAAGGTAAATTGTTTGTTTGATGCTGTGCCGCGGCGTGAACGGTATTGATAAAGCCTTTTTAACAACCAACGTGAAATAATTTATTCCAAAAGTTAACCATAAATTTCTTGTGCCGACCAAATATAAGGTAGCGACCAGAAAATATATGTTCAGTGTATTTAGCGCCAGCCTTAACCTTCTCTGCCGACTGTACACGTAATGTTTCCTTTACATGGTAATATGTAAATATGTTTGGGAAATTTATAGGCTTTATTGGTCGGTTGTTCAACACTTCCCAAAACGTTGCTAAACTCAGCATTAGGACGTCTTTTCAGGGGCATTCGTTGCCACCCCGAACGATTAGCAGCGTGGTTGGGCGAAAAAACGGATTTCAAGGTACACAGAAAATTTATGCTAAAGTATGCAACCTAAGCTAACCTAACCTACCCTCTACCGACCAATGCAAATTGTTCCTTGCGTTTCGCTTCAATGTCTAGTTGTCGGATTTAGTACTGGAGTTTGAAGATTTGCTGCCGTACTTTGATCTAACCTCAGCCCTTCCATCAGCCAAGCTGCTGCTTGGTCGGATGCGCAAGGCATCTCAGCGACGCAAGGATGAAATAGATGCCATTTTGTCCGCGTCGGTATCGAATAAAAATCTAATTTTCGCACCGACCAGCGCCACTACGTCCGTCAACTCCTCTGTAGTAAAAGATATGCATCTCCAACCGAGCCAATCCGGAAACCGGCGGTCATACGACAACAATTGCAAAGAAGCCCATGACGTGCTCCAATCCAGACAGAAAGACCGAGTTGTGGCTGCCTTAAGTAAAGTAATTTAAACCCCCCAATTTTTGCATTGATATCCTGTGTCTGTCGTCCAAGAACCGACTAAGGGATTTTGGAATAAACCGACCAAATCCAACCACCTAGCCCTCCTATTAATATTTTACTTTAATGTGACACAGGAAGGTAAAGCCAGTTTGATGGAGACGCCGAAATCTGCGGAGCAAAACTCTCTTTTTGAAATGGATATGTCATCTACCGGCAAAGCCTACAAAAAGAATACTGATGCAAGTTTGCCTACGGAAAAAAGGAACGTTGTCTGCCCACCGATCAATGTAACATAATGCTTTTCAATTCGAGTTTTTGAAGTTCACCTATTTTTTATTACTGCGATACGAAAACCGACCAATTGATGCTTCTTTGTAGGTTTTTGCTGGAGACGATAACTTTCCTGGGCCATCAGCAAATGTATCAACAGTGACAGTTACCTCAACACATCCACTAAAAGGTTTGACCTCTTCGAAGAAGAAGAAAAGCATCCCTTCTCACCAGAAGACAAAACGCACAATCAAATCTACGCAGGTAATTAGTTTTGTTTGGCGCTTTTTCCAACACCACGACGCACAATAATCCGACCATAGAAACCGACCAAATCCTGAAATTATGTTTTTTGTTTAGGCTAAGGCCCATGCGTATGTGCAGAAAAAAAAGCGCGTCCGTGACGACGGAGCTTCTGCCAGCGTCGAATTCAAGAAGAAGACATCTGTAACCAAAATAACTACGGAAGACTGTTCCAGGGCTTCCTCCTCTTCCACTCGTGAACGCCGCGTTTCCCCCCATTCTGTAATGGTTCATGATGGCCTGAGCAAGCAAACGGCAAAACCAACCAACATCACTTGCACGAACGCCAACGACGCTACTCACGTTCAGCAAGACCGTGCAGATTTAAATCGTGAGCCGTTGCTTTTGTCAAGGCCCGTGAGGCGGCCAAGGCGAACTCGAGCTGATATGGTTGCTGCAAACGATGCCTATATACGTTACTAGATCCCAAAACCTGCCAAAAACGCTCTGCCGGCCAAAATTATCCTGTGCCGAAGGAATACAGCTTGACCGACTAGAGCCAAAGAGCGTTGGTTGTCGCAATGAATTTGTTTAAAATGTAGTTAAACCGACCAATAGTATGCAAACAATATTAATACACATGTATGCAATTATTGTGCAGGTATTTTCTTTGTGATCTTGAAAAAAACCCTCCTGAAGGCATTAATTGAATTGGCTACTTTTAATTTGTAAACCGACCAACCACCAAAATGAACTTTTTGTATGATCGTTATGTTATATAGGTAAACTTAGGCAAATACGAGTTTTTCATAATATGTGTAAATGAACCGACCAGTTTATTTATTTATTTTAACATGAATTTGTTTGTATGAATAAATATTCTTTTCCAAAACCGACCAATAACATGCTTATGTGTGTATACGCTTATTTATTCAAGATAAACTTTAACAAACCGACCAATGAATCAAAATTCTTTTACTTTACATAAAGCGCAATAAGTAATGCGCGAACAACAGTTAATTCATAATACACACTTTGATTGACTTTTTACAATCATATAAAAAGAATTAAAAAAGCAGACTACAACTGACCGAGATCAATTCCAAAACCAACCATCATTCACATTCCTGGCTTCATACAGAAAAGATTACGTTAATACAAAAAAATACATAACTCTATTAAATTAGTAGTACAAGTATCATTTCATTTAAAAATTCATAGGATAAGGAAAACCAACCAAAAATCCAACCAACCAATGGAAGCTCTAATTGGTCAGTCGGCGATATTTTTTGCATTTTTTGTGATGCTCAGCCAGCTTTTCAGCACTTTTCATCTCCTCTCGGCACCCCACACATTTGTATCGGTTCCGTTCTTTGGGCTTTTCTGGCATCTTTTTCTGCTTGCTGCTGGTCGGTTTCGGTTCGGCACGTTTGGTTGGTCTTTCAACCTCCCCGTCACTCTCGCTCGACGATGACTCTGAATCAGTGGCCAGCATTGTTCCCACGCGGAATACCTTTTTGGTCGGATTTTGGATGGGTAATGGTTCGTCGGCTTTGCGCTTACGGCTTAAATTGGAGGACGAACTAGCAGCCGGTGACTTGACTTTGACGGAAGCGTTGGTGCTGCTCCCACTCATTCGTCTCAAGAAGTCGAAGGTCGGATTCATGTTGGTCTTGCTGGACGCTCCGTCCACACGGGTTGACACGCGATTACGGTTGTCGAATTTGGAGTCAGGTCCGAGTCGGTCGGTCTTGGGCACGGACTTGCTCGGTTTTTGGAATGCGGCATGTTTGGTCGGTTGTGTTGACGGGGTCTTTTTCAAGGTCCGGCCAGCCAGTGCTTCTCTTGCTTTTGCAGTCAAGATGTCGGGTGCAATGGTGCTCTTGTGACTGTCACCGGTATTGTCGCGTACTTGAGCTGTCTTGTCATCAATCATTTTACGCGGAACTTTCGGAATCGTAAATCCCTCAAGGGCCAATCGTTGCTCGGACCGAGACACTACAACGGATGGCATCAGTGCTAGAGGTTGATCTGACCCGCGGCTTGGGTTGGAACCGATATCTGTTAAATTAGAGGACTTGGACGATGACGTGTTGCACACGACTCCATTTCCGGCTGGAAGCTGCAAGATAAATATATGCATGTTCTTAAAACCGACCAAACACCAACCAAAAAACCGACCAGGGTAGTAAAAATAACGCTTACTTTTTGCATTGAGTTGGTCGGAATTTTTCGAGCAGCTCGCCTGATGGACTCGGTCAGCATGGCAGAGTTAGAAGAAAGGTCGCTTCCGTGGCCGTCGGCTGCAGCGCCTCCCTCAACCATATTCCGCCGACAATCGCTAGGATGGTTCGCACTAGCTTGGGAAGACTGACGCAAGTCTGCAATCCCATCAGGGTTGTGCTCAGGTCCGACCATAGGTCGCGTCGAACCAACCAAGTCAACATCCATCAATCGTGGCAAACCGCAAATGGACGTCATTGTCCGACGGGCAATCTCCAACTAAAAGTAAAAGAATTATTTATCATTAATACAAACACCAATTCGTACCGACCAAACCAACCAAACCAAAATATCATGTGACTTACACTCAACTCGTCTCCTTTTGCCATGCTGGAAAAGAACGTTTTCATGAGCCCATGGTTCTCGTACTCTCGTAGCAAATTGGAGATTGACCCACAGGAAATGGCTCCATCACCATACGTGTCGCATGCGACGTCTTTTGGTTGGGGCTGCCGGAAGCACGACTCGTCGGTATTCATGCCGATTGTGGTGCACGGAGTAGCTAAGATTGGTCGGACTATTGTTGGGTCATCCGGGTGCTGAAATACCAATTT
This sequence comes from Seira sanloemensis, assembly GCA_027743915.1. Taxonomy (NCBI): domain Eukaryota; kingdom Metazoa; phylum Arthropoda; class Collembola; order Entomobryomorpha; family Entomobryidae; genus Seira; species Seira sanloemensis. The sequence goes on from JAHZMY010003653.1 coordinate 10,147, forward strand.
TGCATTTTTAGGCATAAAACCGACCAATTTGTATTTAAAAATGTGGATTAATATTTAAAAACTATTTACCAGCTTGTCATAGTAGAGATACACGAGCTCTCGTTCGCGTGTGCCAAGGACACCATCAACTGGTAACTCGGCCGCTGGGTTGAACTGGTAGGTCGGATCTACTTGAGCCTTGCTCAATGGGGTGGATGCAACTAGTAAAACATACACACAAACAAAAACTCATAAAAACCTTTAAAACTGAAAAATTCCAACCAAGAAACCGACCAATACACAAAACCGACCAACGAAAATACCAACCCAAAACCAACTTACGGTCTTTCTGTGCCCCAGCAACATCCAAATCACCAATTGCCAACAAGTCCTTGAGCACCTTCGAATTTATAAGGTCGGCAGCAGCTGGACGCCGTCCATAATTTACCTGCAGCATTTCATCTAGCAGATGGCGGCAGACCAAATCCGACCAACGAGTTGAGAGTGGCTTGCGGGTTCCACTGTTGCTTGAATCGGGCCAACCGTGAACAAGAGCGTCGGCGTACCATGTTTTGTCGAGGCTGGCAGGCATTAGGGAAGCCTTTCGAAACATCTCGTAGATGGTACACCCGGCTGAGAAGACATCGGAAGCTCGGCTGTACCGACACTGTGTGTTGCCCTCGTAATCTTGGTACATTCCTAGGCCAAGTGGTCCTGAGGCAATGTACCGTGTCGATTTCTGCAAATTTAAGTATTATTGTAATTGACAAAACTAATCCTAAAACCTACCATAAAGCAAAACCGACCAAAATGTGAAACCGACCAAAAACTTACATCAGAAAGATACTTTGCATTGCCAAAATCCGACAAGACGAGCGAATTGCGGTTGGTGAGGAGGCAATTCTGCGGGCGAAGGTCACAGTGAATGACATGCCGAGAATGGATGAAGGCAAGTCCTTCCAACAGATGCACCGTAAACCGAAGCTTTTGGCCAAGGTTAATCACATCCAAATAGGCACTCAAAGCACCTAGAACACAAAAACAAGCAACCGTCATAATTTTGTTCATGAACCGAGCAAAATTGAGTTTGCCAAAACCGACCAAAGAACACCTAAATTGTAAAACCAAAAGAAGTTGCCTACCCAATTCGCGAGTCATAACTGCGTATAGTCCACGCTCAAAGTAAAAACCGACAAGGTCCACGACGCGAGGGTGCCTCAGGTAACCAAGGATATCACGCTCCTTCCAAACAAAGCGCTTGCTTTGCAGCGGCCTGAGAAACTCCTTTACCGCCACCGGAGTCCCATTCAACCGTGCTTCCCACACGCGTCCGAAAGCACCTCTTCCGAGAAGACCGGTGAACTGAAGATGATCATGACAGAGACGAGGAGGCCGGGGTTCACCGACCGAGCGGATCAGCGCGTTTCCAAAACCGGTGTCACCCCGAGGAATCGTCATGACGCTGCCCTTGTAAAGCTGGTAAAGGACAGCCTCCATATAAAGCGACCAATTCATTTTCTGCAAAACACAAAACCAACCAAATTTTTAAAAATCTTTACTTTGCTAAAGCTTACGAACCGACCAATGTCAATCTAATCTAATTTAAACCAACCAAAGCTTACCAAAAAAGACGACAGCTCACCGCTGTACGGCACACCGTGCTCATCTAGTTCGGTTTTCGACCGACCATCATCAAGGTTTTCTCCAACGTAAACCCTGTCACGCTCGGTTTCAGCCGCTTCGTTGGTACCGCTGGTCGGAATCGGAGCTGCTCGGTTTGCTTGCCCTTTGGTTTTGTCCTGACCGACTATGGTCGGATCAGCTGGATCTCCGGGTTCTGCCGTCTCGATTTCTCCCTGTCTTGGGTCCATGGTGGTGACTAACGAAAAAATTTCTCTTACTCTAAACAAGTAAAGTAAATGCTGCACGCCTCACGTCCAAATGACAAATGACTTTTGCTTTGGTTTGAGGCAAGCTTTTATACCCTCCCTGTGGCTTGTGCCAGAGTGCGGACGAAGCAGACAAATACAAATTTTCGGGTACGTCCGCACCTTTTCAGAACTCAACTTTCGACTCAACCTCAAGGTATAAAAGCCCGGAAAATTCTTTATCAAAGCTCATTTGCACACATGCACTACTCTGCTAAACAACTACTTCCCACTGCTTTACTCTCTCTTTAATTATTTCAAATCCTGTTTATTCCTGTTTAGCTTGGCTGCAAAAAGTGGCGCCAACAATTTCCCGCCTAAATTTGTACCTTTCAATAATCATGACGCCGGTTGTGGTAAGTGAATCATGTGTTTTTGTTTACCCCGTACCGACCACAGTCATGTTTTGGTCGGGTGCACGTGCCAATGGTCGGTTTTATTTTCTTTCACAAAACCGGCATCATATACATTTTATATATGCTTGTGCACTTTCCTTTGCAAATTTAACCTCTTTTGCAAAATACAGTACACCTCTGAGGAACTGCGCGCGCTACGGACGGTGCTCAATGTACTACCTGGACTTATTGATTACTCCAGCTTACCGGAAGCCGAGCAGAGAGTGATGGAAGGGGTCATTGGTCGGAATATCGAAAACCTTAAACCGACCGAAACTCCAACCGACCCTAGATTCAATCTAGATGACTTTACCGTGGACTGCTTGGTTGGCTACGGCAGCTTTGGAAAAATATGGAAGGTAATATATGATAACATTCGTCAGTAAAACCAACCAATCGCCAATGTAATTGCAAATGGTACTACGCTCTGCAATCGTTATTAATAACGTCTGGTTTTCTGTTTTTACGCTTTAAAGGCTGAACATTCCAAATTCCGCCACGTCGCCCTTAAGCATCTGAGTCTTGATACTGCTACCGACATCAAGTGTGCCGTTGCTGAAAAGGATTTCCTGAGAAGTTTGAAACACCCGCGGATTAACAACATTCTGGGCACGTTTCTCCACGGCAAGCAAGCATTTATTATTCTGGATCTGTGCTTTGGTAAGCCATAGAAAAACACCTTCTACGTTAAATTGAATACCAATCAAACCTGTACCGACCCCTAACCTTTACCGACCAAACCTGTACCGACCTAACCTAACCTAACCAATTCAAATTTGGCATTCTTGCAGGTTCCGTTTCGCATCTGCGCAACCGTATCTCAGGTTATAATGCTGTTCGGTTTGGAATTCACTTGCTGCAAGCAGTAGACTGGATACACAATCACAAACACATCCAACAACCTTGTGCTTGCCGACTTTGGAACTGCAGTGAATCTGGTAAATCTTTTTCGTAAACCCAATGTAGAAATCAAAACCGAGAAACCAAAACCGACCAACAAAACCGACCAACAAAACCGACCAACAAAACCAACCAATACAAGTCCATCTTCAACTTGTGTTATTAACGCCATGAATTTTTCCTCTTTGCATTATTTAGGGTACCGATGAGTATATAATTGGCAACTCTCTTTCAAACTGCAACTTTGGGTACTTTGACTACGAGGCCACCAGCAACCAGCGCGTGTCAAAGAAAACCGACGTGTTTGGAGCTGCCTGTGTCATGTTTGAAATGACAACCAAGGCCTACTTTTTGAGGTATCCAGGAGATCGGCATGACCGTGACCTTTACATCGATGCGTTTGAAAACGGCAGAATCATCCCACTGCCACTGCCTGGAGGAGGGTTATCCCCGAGCCAGAAGCGAGAGTCCTTGCCTGACCGTGCGGGACGTTCATCCTTTGGCCCTCTGCTTGTCGATATGATCCGACTCGAGAATCCGACCATGGCATCCGAAGCCTTAGATCATCCGACCATTGCCCGTCTCATCATGGATTTGAACATTACGGAAGCCAATTTGGATAAATGTAAAAAAAACTTTTGCAATTAGCCCGTCTTTAAACCAAATCATAACCTTCTTCAACAATTCTAAAAAGCTAACTAATGCAATTTTTCAATTAAGGTTCGGACTTTGTGACTCGGGATTTTAATGTGGATCGATCGCTCGACGAGGACATTGTGGATGAACTTCGTCAGCCTGCAACCGAAACCAGTGCGTTGTTTGATTTGGCATTGGTCGGATTTCTTTACGATGGAGAGGTAAGTCGAACCGACCAAAGATCAATCTCCTTAAAGATAACTGTTTTGCTCAATTTGTGTAAATTAATTGCAAGATCGTTCGGTACTTCTTTCTAGGCTTCTAATGAGGAGTCCGACAATGAGTCCAGCACCGACTCGGAGAACTTGCTGTCGTCTGCAGAGGAGGATTATGACAACGATGTATGCACTCCCACTCCTCCCAAGAAAAAGAAAGCATTGGTTCGCACTCCATCTCAGGCCAAGGATCCAACCTGCGCTCGAAAACGACTTTCTAAAATTTAAACGTTTCTGCCGTTGCCGATAATTTGGTCGGTTTTCGGTTATGATTATCAGTTTTTATGCTATTCTCACTAAGCCAGTGTTTGTGTAAAACCTTTATTCTCATTTACTTTGTATTTGTTTGGTTCTAGTATTAGTCGGACCATTTTTACTTTTTTCACATCTTCAATAGAAAAACTGTAATTCTTGTCTCTGTACAACCGTTTGGTTGGTATTTTCTTTAAGACAGTTACGAATAAAGCTGCAACCGTATTTGTTACCAAATTTTTTTCTCCGTTTTATTGGCATAGACAAAGCTCAAATGCACAATAAAGTCTAATTCCGACCAGAAACGTTGAAGCATACTTTACACTACCATCTTGGTTTTCGGAATCGAACATGCATTTCACAAATCCATTTAAACGATACTTGCCACCGTGGGAAACTGATTACTTTTGAATACGGCGAAATTCCAAATAAACCGTATAATATCTATATTTTAACCTAAAACCTACCAAAAATCCGTTCATACTTTGACATTCATGTTTTTGTTTGTTTAAAACCAAAATAAGACAGCAAGCCTATACACGTCCCAACTCATATAAACACATGGCAATTTGTGCAAACTAGTCAATACCGACCAAAATCCTACTTCCAACCAAAAAAGGTTGTGGTTTCCTGACTTTCACGAAAATCGACGGAATCTTCAAAGCTGAACATAAGCATAGTAAATTGATGGAAGGCAGTGCAAATTGTATGACCTTTGGCTGATTGAAAAATTGTACATCATAACCCTTGAATCTCCTTGAATAGGTTTAATTGATTCCGAGCAAGTCAATGTGACGAAAACTTCAAAAATAATGAAAATAAATATATAACCAGTTACTTTATGCCAACGTGTAAACCGACCAAATATGAATGCCGACCATGTCTGGCTCACCAAATAAAAATAAAATCAACAATAATTTCAAAAGTATAGGTTAGATTTTTATTAGTAAAGTGAATACCAATATCAAACACGGAATTCTAATATGATTTGATGACTTGTTAAAGAGAAGGGTTTATCAATAGTAAAATGGCATTGCAACGTGCCGTACAGTTAAGTCTAGCATAATAAAACCGACCACATTTGGTTTTCAACGTATTTTACATAATAACTTGAATAGTTTCATGAATCCCATCAAAAAATCTATAAAATCCAACTACTCTACATTCTACACTTTACGTCGGCTTATAATATTAGCTAAAACGACTAGCTATCGGTAGTAAAAACCGACTAATGCCGGACTAGAAATTATAACAAATGAATTTATCTCTTATAAAAATTATACACAACTACAATAAATGTATGTAATAAAATCCCCATCGGTTTTCCTAAACTCTAAAAGAAAGCCAGTAAGTGGTAAGTCCGACTCTAGTTGCTCGGTATCTCCCCGTTGTCTCGCATTACCGACAAGATGTCGTCAGCGGATGCCTGGCTCAATTTCGGCTTTCCGGCGCGGGTAGTTATTTCATGATAGGCGTGTACTGTAGCTATCCATATTTCCTTGCCAACACGCTGGCCGAGCTCCTCTTGCTGCTTATTCACCATCAGCTTAATGTGGTTATTTACGGATGCAGGGCTCCTTCTAGTGACCTACATACAAAATGGTTATTAACAAATGAGCGTTAAAAAACCAGCTAATATTCCGATCAATATTAGGAAACCGACCTTTGCGTCTCGCATTAAGTGGCATACTGTTGTCCCCATCATGTACGTCAGTAGGTTTTTTCGGTGCATAAAGTCAAAGATGCGAAAGGTTTCTTCTGGCAGGTATGGGGACCTCTCTCCGACATTGGGTGGAGCAGCAGCCGTGTCGTATTCGAATGGAGGGTCATCGGGAATGTCTTCCAAGCGCTGTGGATCAATCACCAGCGGCGACGAGTTCCGACCTCCTGGCGTTGCCGTTCCGATGCTGTCCAAGTCGTCTTCGTAGTCCGGATCCGAGTCCACGTCGGTGCTTTGCGTGTCGCTTCCTGGTCTACGAAACGACTGCATGCCGCTTTGGCTAAACCGACCAACGTACTGTTCAGGTGGAGCTCTGTAAATGTACCCGCCGCTGGATACCTCGGACCTGGTATCCTCAACCTCTATGGACACATTGGAGACATTGTCGTCGTCTTCCTCCGCCTCATCGGACAAGCCATGCGTCGGCGACACAACCGTTGAGTTGACGGTGGAATTGACCAAGCTCGAAGTGTCCCTCTGCCACAAATGTCTTCCATCGGCATTCTCAAAACGGCCAACCTACAAAACGGAATACAAATGCATAAAAACAAGTGTTTTAAGAACAAAGTAGGTGTAACGGTTTTACCAATGAATGCGCCAACGGTGTTTGAATGCCGTCTATATTACTTTCCGCGTCGTCACGGTCGGCGAGGCTCTCAATCGCATCCCACTCGTCTTCGTCAACGTAAGAATACGACGCATATTCACTTAGTAGCTCGTCTCTGCTTAAGGCGATGCCGTGAGCCTCAAAACCGATTGGAGAACGGTGGTCGGCGCCAACATCTGACAGGTCATCGCTCTGCTGAGATCTCGCTTCGGTTTCTTCCTCGTGGTCGGATTCCGGCAGACGCTGTAAGGGCAACACACAAGGTTAAAAGCTAATTCACACTACCTTGTGTTAAAAAGACTTGGTTTTAACGGCATTTTTCTTACGATTCGTGAGTTGTTATCATGTACATTGGCATGCATATAAAACTCTTCTCCATCTCCGGCAGGTGCCCTAGTACCGACAAAGATAGAGCTTTGGTCGGACGCAGTAGAGTGTATTGACCCCTGGAACAAACAAATTTTATTTAAGGCTTAATCATTTTTCACAGAAGCTAATATATACAACCAAGCAAAGTCCTAAAAAGTGTATTACCTCTGAAAAAGGAGACGCACAAAAATTTCGGCCCAACTGGTTTGAGCGAATTGGGCTGCCTCTTCTTGCACCTTCCAAGGCCGGAGAAAAGGGCACAGATCCACAATCTCGAATAGCATCATTTCCACTGCTACTTGTGGTGTCGGACAGTTGGACCGGAATCCGTTTCACGCCAGCGGCACCAACTGGAATTGGTCGGACTTCCAAATTTAAGTTTGGGTTGGCTGTAGTTCCGTCATCTCGGTTGAGGTCACCTTCGTCGGATTCATAGGAAGAGGAACCTAGCTCATTGCCCGAGCTTCCGCTACTACGGGGTTGAGTTCCACTGCTGTGGTTCTCCGAAGACTCGGTTTCTGGTGTCTGCAGCGTACCAGGATAAATTGGATGTACGCGACGCCTCTTTCTTTGCGGCGCCGGTGCTTGCGGCGTCCCCTATTAAACAAACATTATATTATCGTATGCTGGGAAAGATAAAAATCCGACCAGCTATTCGGTGGGTAATAATTAAAAATTTGGCCAACCTGATGAACGTATTGGCTGCGGTCCAGCGCATCCTCATCCTCGATCGAAGAAACTGCTGGAGCTGGTCGAGCAACTGGCAGCAAGAATTGGCGGTCTGTGGTATTGATCTCTTCTAAGTCTGCATTTGGCTCGTATTGGTTCATCTGTAAAACCAAACGATACCCCACTATTTAATAAATGATTAATATACTGAGTTCGCCTTTGCTCGGTTTCAGTGAAGCAGACCGACCAACGAAGCAAAATCCTTACACACTTGCAGTACTTACGTGAAAATTATTAAGGTTCAAATTGGGTTCCAGGACAAGCACTTCGTCAACAAAGTTGGCGGCGTCTTGGCGTGCTCGGTCGCGCCTGGCATCGGCTCTCAAGTACATCGTCCTCCGAGAGCGGACATTCTCTGCTTCTTGGTCGGCATGGGAAGTGGTATCGACTATGAGATTGGCAGATTGTAATTCTGCAATCTCTGCGGCGGCGCGGTTGACTGGCGGAATAGGGTCAGTTCCCTTGTATACTGAATCTAGCACGTTCTTGATATCGTCGGGTAGCTTTCTAAAAACATGTTGTGTCCGGACATGGTCGGAATCTTGAAGGAACCCATTTATGGAAGCGAATATGTCAATCCAATGATACACACTCCGTTCAACTGGCGCTATCGTATTGATTGCCTGCAGCACAGCTTTTATAAACGGACGTGCGGACCGACCTCTGACTGCCGACCGACGGTGGACTAATTTAAATGCGTTAGTGTACGACTCCACCAAGTCTTCATCAACATTGTCAAATGACGCTGCCACAAATACCGACCCAGCGATTCTATAAGGCCAATGCACAACAAGTGGGTATGGGGAACCGACCAAATACCGATCAATTGACTCTGTTGCACTCATAGTAAAACCACCACCATCACACCTACTGGCTACAGCACCCTTAACCATGTTACAAAAGTGAACAAAGCGCCGGATCGATGGAAGCTCTTGAATGGCTTTCTCGTGAAGTTTCCTGTAAAAGTTGAAACCGTCCAATACGACATACTGCGACTTGTCGTTCCGTTTTCCCCACATGTGCTTCAGAGCGCTTTTAATGTCAAGGTTCGGGGCCTTGTTGACGTCCAGCACCCACGTCAGAAATGCGTCAACGATTTCGTTGGTCAGTCTCATCAGGCTAGTACGGGCCGCTCTTACACCGACATTGGTCGGATTGGTTTGCATCCATGCTTTGAACGCATCGAAGAGTCGTGCCATGGTAGCGTTGGTGTTGCCTGTTCCGATTATTTCTGCCACGTTCCTAAAGCAGTCGGTTACGTGAATGGTTGGTGCTGTTAGTGTACCGGTCTCGTCGTCTATGATGATTTGCCTACGATTCATCGGATTCCAAACCGACAACTGACCCTTATAGTCTGCACGTCGAACGAGGCGCTTGGAGAGGGTGGTAAAATTCTTGGTTTGGCCGCGGAGCATGTGGCAAAGATATCCTTCTGCAATACACAGGTGCACAAAGTCTTGGAGGGACGGTAGACTCTTCAGTATAATGTCCGGTAGTAGCAGATCTTGGGCAGACAGGGCGGTTTTCACTTTGAGTCGGACGTAGTCAATGGTTCTAAATAGCGGTGTCAGCACACGAACAATGTAATCTCGAAAAATATGAATATCATGCACCACGTAGTTCCGACCATCGCACATGTTGTTCGCAGCTACGTAGTCGGTACACTCTCTTGCAGCCAGTGTGACTATGTCGGCAACGGAATCAAAGGTCTCAATGCCATCTAGGCCAAGGCGTCGGCCCCACACAAGTTCCGTTCGCACGGTTGTCTGCTCTAGACTGAAAAGCGTCTCGAAAAGTCCGTCCTTCACCTTTTCGGCAGCGCCCTCGACAAAAAACTTTTCTTCAGCAGTCAACGCCTTTTTTCGTCCTCCGTTAGCCTTGTTGTGGTAAGCAGTGCAGAGTGCTCTTGCAACTACGGTCTCCTTGAATAACCTGAAATATTAAAGTATGGTTGCTGGTTACGCCGACCAAAAAATCCAAACATGCACGGATAAATCCAACAGTAGGTTCCAATTAAATACAAATTCCGATTGCATCATATAAGGTGTATTACCTGGAGTCCTGACGGTGGAATTCGTGAAATAGTCTAAGGTACTGCTGAACAAACTCAATGCCGACCTGGTTTCGATTGTAGTAGTTGGCGTAGATGTAATTATTTACGCCTGGAATGATACCGACATCGTACCGGTGGGTTGGTTG
>JAHZMY010003654.1:0-14244 GCA_027743915.1 Seira sanloemensis
TTTATATGCATTGGGTTACATACAATGAACGACAATATAAACAACCAAAAGCACGTGTCAATTCAAACTCGAGAAACGTCGAGTCTAAGCCAAAGATGCCACGAGCTCGACTCAAAAATGAGAAATTGCGAAAGTATCAAATTATAATCAAAATCGACGATTGTCGAATCTCAGGAAAAGATATGAGAAACTCGATGCTGAAATAGACAAATTATTATGTGCGAAAAATTTAAACTCGGGAAACGTCTAATCTAAGCCAAACATGCCACGAGCTTGACTCAAAAATGAGAAATTGCGAAAATATCAAATTATAATCAAAATCGACGATTGTCGAATCTCAGAAAAATATATGAGAAACTCGATGTTGAAATAGACAAAACATTTAGTGCAAAAAACTCTAACTCGAGAAGCGTCGAGTCTAAGCCAAAGATTACACGAGTTCGACTCAAAAATGAAAAATTGCGAAAGTATCAAATTATAATTAAAATCGACGATTGTCGAATCTCAGGGAAAGATATAAGGAGCTCAATGCTGAAATAGACAAATAATTTAGTGCAAAAAATTTAACCCGAGAAACGTCGAATCTAAGCCGAAGATGACACGAGCTCGACTCAAAAATGAGAAATTGCCAAAGTATCAAATTATAATGAAAATCGACGATTGTCGAATCTCAGAAAAAGGTATGGGAAACTCGATGTTGAAATAGACAAATAATTTAGTGCAAAAAACTCAAACTCGAGAAACGTCGAATCTAAGCCAATGATGCCACGAGCTCGATTCAAAAATAAGAAACTGTATAAGTATCGAATTATAATCTAAATCGACGATTTTCGTATCTGAGAAAAGGATATGAGTACCTCTATGCTAAAATAGGAAAACGTTTTAGCTTAAAATAATAATTTACTTGAGGATTGTCGAATCTGTGGAAACGATTTGAGGAACTAGATGCGAAGATGAGCAAATCCTATAGAGAAAGAGTTTTTTAGACTCGAGATTCGTCGAATCTTAACAAAAATGAAATCGAACTCGAGGATTATATTTCAAATGCTTTGGGTTAAAAGTAAATTTAAATTTGAGCATTCAAGAATATGTACATACTACTATTATATGTATATATAATAGTATGTACAATATTACGACCAATTTAAAACTGGAAAGACATTTATCTTACTCAGAGAGGACGAGTTCCTAAAAACCATGCGTGGTATTCCGTTCCGAAAGCACCAACTGGCCAATTACGAGCAGAGCGAAATGTGGACGTCGCGGCGAATCGAGAAAGACTGAGCCCCTTCTTTCTATTGCAGTTCTATTTATAGACGTAACTTGCGTTGAGATGAAAGCTGTGGAAACGTTTGTGCAACGTTAGTATTTGAAACTACCAAACGTATTTAGATGTCTTTTGCACTGAATTCATATACTTGGGGGTAAATGCTGGGAACAAAAATGAGAGCAAACATAAGCACAAGCATAATTTCAAACTAGAGAAATGTCGAATCTAAGCATAAGATGCAACTAGCTCGATTCTAAAATGAGAAAATGTTTATGTATCAAATTATAATTTAAAGCGACGATTGTCGAATCTTTGAAAAAGATATGGGACACTTGATGTCGAAATAGACAAATTATTTAGTGCAACCATTTCAAACGCGAGGAACGTCGAATCTAAGCCAAAGATGCCACGAGCTCGACTCAAAAATGAGAAAGTGCGAAAGTATCAAATTATAATTAAAAGCCACGATTGTCGAATCTCCGGAAAAGATATAAGACACACGATGTTGAGGTAGACAAATAATTTTGTGCAAAAGTTTAAACTCGAGAAATGTCAAATTTAAGCAAAAGATGCAACGAGTTTGATCCAAATATGAGAAATTGCTTAAGCTATACTAAACTATAATTAAAAGCGATGACTGTCGAATCTCAGGAAAAAATAGGAGACACTCTTTGTTGAAATAGACAAAATTTTAAGTGCAAAAAATTTAAACTCGATAAATGTCGAATCTAACTAAAAGACAGATCAACTTTGTAGAAAGATTCAGATTTGCCTAAACGCACTATTGACAGCACGAAGGAGACAAATATGCTGGACTCACAGAGCTTGGCCTTGTTCACACGACGGCTGCTGGGCAAAGACTGACAGTTGCTGTGTTTCTGCTTCCTTTTATATAGTGGGCAGATCTATTTATTGGGTGATATGCAAAGGTTTACGGTAAATGCGAACCAAAATGTGCTTGTTCCTAACAACTATCAAGGCATATTCGATAGAAAATCTGTATACAACGAGCGAAAGAGAAATTTCTCGAGTTTAAACCAAGGACGCGACAAGCCAGAAATATTGGACCATTTAAAAAGGAAGAAAAACGTTTGACTCTTCCAAATCTACGTCTAGCACAAAGCTAGTTCACTAGGAATATGTGTACATTTCAAACCTAAAACCCGAAGATTGTCGAATCTAAGCAAACGATGCAACGTACTCGAGCAGAAAATCAACCATATAAATAATCTTTTACTTGGATGTTATCTGGTTAAAACTTAATTGATTGTGCGCCGTAAGATAAATTACGACCTTTTCAAAAACAAAAATCGACGAGGGTCAAATCTCGGTAAAAAAGCTGAGCAAACTTGACCTCATAACCTGTCCTTTACCTTGTACTTATAAGTAAATATCGACGATCATCGAATCTGAGTAAAATGCAGATCGAATTCTATTTTGTCTGGTCAAAAGGTTATCATTTCAAAATTCTAAACTCGAACATTGTCGAGACTACGCAAACGATGGGACCAACTCGAGGAGAAAAATTCCTCTCTCAAAATATTTACTCAGATGGTATCGAATAAAAGCCAGAAAAAGAGTTGTCTCTACAAGACAATACGACCTTATCAAAATATTAGAAATCGATTAATGTCGAATCTAATGAAAAGACGGAACAAACTCAATTTTGTAGCATGTTTTGCTATCTAAAATAAAACTTCGACAATCGTCGAGTCTAACCAAAAGACAGATCAACTTCGTAAAACGATTCAAATTTGCCTAAACGTACTATTGACAGCACGAAGGAGACAAATATGCTTGGCCTTGTTCACACGACGGCTGCTGGGTAAAGACTGATGGTACATGTGCTTCGTTTTCCTTTTATATACCGGGCAGATGCATTTATTGGGTGATATGCAAGAGTTTGAGGTAAATGAGAACAACAAAGGGCCTTTTCTGTCTGTTACAACTATCAAGTAATATTTGACAGAAAAATCTCTATACAACTAATTAAAAAAAGAAATTTGTCGAGGTAAAACAAGAATTGCAATAAAGCAAAAATAATTGGAGTTTATTAAAAAAATCTAGAACTTTGCAAATTCTAACACTAACACAATGCGAATTCGTTTGGAATACGAGTACATTTTAAACTCAAAACTCGAAGATTGTCGAATTTAAGCAAACAATGCAACCAAATCGAGCAATAAATGAACATAAATAAATAATGTTTTAGGATGTTATCAGGGTAAAGCCCGACTGAGTGTGCAGCCAAAGATATTATATAAAACTACAAAAATCAAAACACGACGAGAGTGGAATCTCGTGAAAAAACTGAGCAAACTCGAGCTCAGAACATGGCCTTTACCTAGTACTTTAAATTAAACTTCGACGATCATCGAATCTAAGGAAAATGCAGATCGAATTCTATTTTGTCTGGTCAAAAGGTAATCATTTCAAAATTCTAAACTCGAACATTGTCGAGTCTACGCAAACGATGGAACCAACTCGAGGAGAAAAATTCCTCCCTCAAAACATTTACTCAGATGATATCGAATTAAAGCCAAATAGAGATTTGACTTTTCGAGAAAATACGACCTTATCAAATATTTGAAATCGATAAATGTCGAATCTAACAAAAACACGGAACAAGCTCGATTTTGTATAATGATTTGCTATCTAAAATAAAACTTCGACAATCGTCGAGTCTAATTAAAAGACAGATCAACTTCGTAACGCGACTCGAATTCGCCTAAACTTACACTTGACTGCACGAAGGACTCAAATAGGCTGGACTTACAAAACTTGTCCTTGTTGACACGACGGCTGCTGGGAAAAGACTGACAGTTGCTGTGTTACTACTTCCTTTTATATAGTAGGTAGGTCTATTCAATGGGTGATATGCAAGGGTTTACGGTAAATGCGAACCAAACAGTGCTTGTCCCTTCACATCAAAAGAGGCATATTCGATGGAAAAATCTGCATACAACAAAAAAAATGAGGCATTTCTCGAATATAAACCAAAGACGCGACAAGCTAAAAATAATGGACAATTTAAAAAAGAAGAAAAACGTTTAACTTTTCCAAGTCTACGTCTAGCACAAAGCTAGCTCGTTAGGAATATGTGTACTTTTTAAACCTAAAACTCGATGATTGTCGAATGTTAGCGAACGATGCCAGCAACTCGAGCAAAAAATCACCCTTATAAAAATTCTTTACGTGGATGTTAACTGGTAAAAATCTAATTGATTGTGCGCCGTAAGATATTTTACGACCTTTTAATAAATTAAACTCGACGACAGTCGAATCTAATGAAAAGACGGAACAAACTCGAGCTTAGAACATGGCCTTTACCTAGTACTTAAAATTAAACTTCGACGATCATCGAATCTGAGTAAAATGCAGATCGAATTCTATTTTGTCTGCTCAAAAGGTTATCATTTCAAAATTCTAAAGTCGAACATTGTCGAGTCTACGCAAACGATGGAACCAACTCGAGGAGAAGAATTCGGCCCTTGTAAAACACATACTCAAATGGTATTATTAGAAATCGATAAATGTCGAATCTAATGAAAAGACGGAACAAACTCAATTTTGTAGCATGATTTGCTATCTAAAATAAAACTTCGACAATCGTCGAGTCTAACCAAAGTACAGATCAACTTCGTAAAACGATACAACCTTGCCTAAACTTACACTTGACAGCATGAAGGCCACAAATAGGCTGGACTTACATAGCTTGTCCTTGTTGACACGACGGCTGCTGGGCAAAGACTGACAGTTGCTGCGTTTTTGCTTCCTTTTATATAGAAGGCAGATCTATTTATGGGTGATATACAAGGGTTTGAGGTAAATGAGAACAAAAAAGGGCCTTTTCTGTAACAACTATCAAGTAATAATTGACAGAAAAATCTGTATATAACTAATTGAAATAAGAAATTTGTCGAGGTAAAACAAGAATTGCAATAAACCAAAAATAATTGGAGTTTTTAAAAAAAATCTAGAACTTTACAAATTCTAACACTAACACAATGCGAATTCGTTTGGAATACGAGTACATTTTAAACTCAAAACTCGAAGATTGTCGAATCTAAGCAAACGATGCAACCAACTCGAGCAATAAATGACCTTTTTAAAAATATGTTACTCGGATGTTATCTGGGTAAAGCCCAACTGAGTGTACAGCCTATGATATGAACCAACAAAAATTAAAACTCGACGAGAGTCGAATCTCGGAAAAAGCTGAGCCAACTCGACCTCATAACATGGCCTTTACCTAATACCCAAACCAAAACCTCGCTGATCGTCGAATCTAAGAAAACGGCCGATCGAATTCTAATTTGCTGTCAAAAGGTTATCATTTCAAAGTTCTAAACTCGAACATTGTCGATTCTACGCAAGCGATGGAACCAACTCGAGAAAAATTCTTTCCTTCAAAACATTTACTTAGATGGTATCGAACAAAAGCCCGATTGAGAGTTGACTCTACGAGAAAATACGACCTTATCAAAATATAAGAAATCAATAAATGTCTAATCTAACAAAAAGACGGAACAAACTCGATTTTGTAGCATGGTTTGCTCTCTAGAATAAGACTGCGAGGATCTTCAAGTTTATGGGAAAGACAGACTTTGTAATGCAACAAGCCAAGTTTGTAGGCAAGAGTTTTTAATAAGTTTTAAAGTTTTAAAAGTTTGCGCTGTAGTTTCAAGGTCCTGCAAAGGCGCAAGGCTAGTTTAAATCAAAATTTTGTATTTTCTTTTCAAAATAGAACGAGAATATGTAAAAAAATTAGTTATTCTGAAAACACTGCAGCCAGAAAACAGACGGCGCGAGTTTTGTGTAAAACCTAGCTTTATTATAATTAACGTAGATGCATACCTTGTATATTGCAGCATGCATGCAGGCATATATATATGCTACATTATGAGAATATTTCACTTGAATTAGAGCAAAAACTACATTTTTTCGGCTTTATCACAATATGGTTCAGGAAAATTTACAAGGAGCGTGTTGGATGCCTAAATGAATTCAAAATTGAAAACTTCAAACGCCAGTAGCAATCGTAAGCTGCATATTTTTCAATGCTAAAAATCTCAACTATATATTGTGTTAGACTCTACTGTTCAGTTTTGGTAGAAGCTATTGGCGTTGACAACCTACAGAATCATGTCTCTGTGCAATTAAACCAAACTAGTCCAAATTGAAGTTCAAAACGCTTACTTATGAGTTGATTGGTTGTGTGGTTTTATTTCTGTCCAATTTGTTTACAAGAAGCTAATTAAAAAAGCGGGACTATAGAGTTTTCCAGAGTTTATACTATACATTACTTGAAAAAGTTACAACTAACATTTTCTCGACTTAATTTATAAAAATTACATTTATATACATGATTTGTACAAGGCTACGTCCTGCCTTTTAAAAGGCCTATAACGCACTACGACTATCTTGACCATTATCTAGACGGAGAGTTCATGGCAAACAACCGTTAGTAGGAAGATTTGATTGACAGGGGCTAAAAAACATTTCATTTATATATAAGTATAAATTATAATCAACTTAACTATTATAACATTAACTAAAAATTCAACGTAGGTTCAAAATAAGTAGCTTAAAGGCTTTTGCTTTTCTAAGAATATGACCATACCGCTTGGAAGACCCGAAATCTACGCAACTGCTCCCCAATGTCTTTCTTCAATAATTTTCATGAGGACTCTGTGCATACTCAAGTTTTGGCGAACAAATAGATTTGCAATTTCTATGTTTGCCAACGTCCGTGCAACATCTAAGTCGCGTACTGTAATTTCAAAAAGTTTTTCAATTATTTGTACAAACCGTCTGTGCAGTTGAGCTTTTTCAGACTCCGTCAACCCCGTGTACCTCTTATTTATCTGTGGAGATATGGGTAAAACAACGACGTACAAAGATGGCTGGTGCATCGGATACATTATTGCCATATCATTTGTTTTATAAATTTCTAGTTCCAAAAAGTTTGACATTTCTGCTTGACAGACGCTATAGTTTTCTACGCTGACTACCTCCTTCAAACTCGAAACGAGCTGCAGCAAAACCACGTCTGGTATTATTTCAGTCGCATTAAATAAATATGCAAAAAATTCTCGGGCAGTTCCTGGGTCTACATCAGAACGTTCGATTCGGTTTGTCATTCTCACACAGCTTCCCACAACAGACGAAGAAATTGTCAATAAGCACTTTAAAAAAGCTTGTTTTATAACATCAAATGATTGACCTTCAAAATTTTGATCAATTAAAATCGAGTATAGACTTTCAACAATTTTAAATGTTTCGGCGGCAACAAAGTGCGGTCTCCACAAATCCACAAACGGCAATAGTTGAATTTGCAAATCCCCAGTTAGCTTGAGCACCTCACCGGTAATCTTTACAACGTTAGTAAAGTTTAGACTTGAAAAGAGAATGCCGCCGTTGTCTTCGGACTTGCAAAACACAGCTTCTCGAAGGTTGAGGGGAACAGCAAATGAGACGAACCACGGGCCTTTGGATCTGTTTTTGAATGAACCGTAAGCAAAGAACGATGCCAGCGCTTCACAGTACGTAGCCAAGACTAGTTCTCCTAAAAAAAGAAGGAAGAGCGTATGTAAACGTCACGTATGTTGTAAAAATAAACGTTTCCGGCAGATGGCAGATCCAAATTACGATCTAAAATTGGGATCTACACGCTGCGATTACGCGGTTAAAAAAGCAATTTTGAACATCGTTGCTAAGCTTTGAAGAGTTGTTTAAATAAACGCATTTTAACCTCTCAGTTTGTTCTATTTGCAGAAGGTAACAACAAAATCATGTATAAATTTTTGATGTAAACAGGTGCATTTCTAAAGGTGAATTTACCCAAGTCGAATTCAGTTGAAGGAAATTTTAGATTGCATTGTTTAAGTGAAATATTCTTAAAACTTTATCGGCAGCTATTCTAAGCAAACTTGAAAAAAAATTCATTAACCACAATAATCAAGGTAAGCAGGTGCCACATGGCTCTTTGTGTAGCGTTGTTGAAAATTGAAATGCCAAATGAACTAACATCTGCCCGGAAATTCTTAACATTAAATGTTGAAACAGAACAAATTTCTTACTTATTGTAGGAACGTAATTCGTGTTTCGTTCGAGTCCAGCCCTCCAGTTGTTGATAATTTGCGACAGGGTTTTGGTCACCGGAACTATTGTATTGTCGGCTTGCTTGTTCCATTGCCCCATATTCACGCTTTTTAGACAGCTAGCTTTATCATCGCCAAAGTGATCGTCAAAGACTTTTTTTGCAAGACGTATAGAAGTAGCAGTGGGTTCAATACACAAAAATATTACTTCCAATCTACATTCAACCATGTTTGCCAACCGTATGCTGTCAATGGAACCTCTAACAGCGTTTATATGCCCATCTAGCATAGCTAGGTTGGCAACAGTTTTTTGAAATCGCTGTTTGTCTGGTTGAAGACACTCTGGCAAAACTGGTGAAGCAAACGGCTTGGGAGATATTCGGTGCACTTCCTTGCATATTGTAGAGTAGGCTTTGATCTCTTTGGCATATATGCGGTCGGTATTATTCTGCATGGTACATTTTTGAGAGTCGTTTAGTACAAATTTGAAGTTTCCCGCACCTGCTCCAGTAAATCCGGGAAAGTATTGATATTTTGGATTGCCGTAATAGTGTTTAAGCCGATCCCCTAGCCAAAGTAGGCACTTGTTGCTTTCACGAAAGTCCCTTGCAAGGTGCAACAGGCACCACTCTGCCTTTTCCAGATGAAATAGTTGTATAAGCTTGACTGATGAGACGTACGATGCATTTTGTCCAAGCAAAGACGCAAAAACAAACGCATTGACCGGTTGATCTTCTTGACCCTCTTGTTGGCAAAGCCCTTGTAGAAACTTGCACATGAAATGCCTTCCAAATGTCTCAATGTCTCGCGGATATAATTTCAAAAGTCCTGTGGAGTGGGAGCGACATCTACAGAGACCGTCTGGCTTTGAAACCCACTTTCGAAATGTGTCGCAGCACCGACTTTTTAAATTTGCGTATGTCGCACCAGACTTTAACTGCAAAATTCCGTAATCAACAGCTTCAATAAAAGCTTGCCTGACGGTTTGGTAATTAAGGTCCGCCGTGTTGGTGTTGTCCTTCGTCACGCCAACATACACATTGCAATCGTGAAGATATCCAACAAAGATTTTTAATGCCTTTTTGTTTTTTAAAATATCCGATCCCCTGATATCACTAGGCGATAATACTTCTAGCACGATATTTTTCTGAAATGTTAACGCGTTGCAGTCGCCTAAACAGCCCCAGTTTGAACCACCGATGACAAATCCGTCGACGCTCGTGCAGGACTCCATTGCTGCTGTTCACAATGCAATCAAAGCAAAATGACCTCTAGCTTAAAATGGTGTTATCCAGACGAACGCTCAACAGCAAGTGAGAGAAAGTGCAGACAAACTCTACTATTTATACCCAATTTATGAGCTAACACAAATGCCATTTTGTACGTTCCTAAGGTGGAAGCAAGTTTTATAAGCAAATCAGTGTTTACATGTATAAATGTTTCTCTGATAAGCATATTACGACAATTGCCAAATATGCATGACGTTTCAGTTGATACACGCCTGCACGCCAATAAAATGAAGCTTATGGTTAGCGATTAAGCTCGCAGAACGAACAGATATGAAGCCTGAATCAGTGTTGCCCACTCGCACTCAATGAGTGAGTGTGAGTGGTATGAGTTGTGTGGAGTGGTAGCTTTTTTGAAAATCATGAGGGGTAAATGAGTGAGGGGTTGAAAAAATTTGTGAGTGAGTAGTAAAAGAGTGAGGGGTTTATCAGTTGAGCAAATGTAATTATTTACTAAACTTAATTGTTGTAATTTCATCGAATCTTCATAGAATTATTTTTCCCATTTTCCATACCAAATTTTCCGAATTTACCACATTAGCATATGTAAAATCAGAGATTCAATTGGAATTGCGTATTGCTCGCTACATACTACATAGATGCATGCAAATTCTACTTTCATGTGTAGGAATGTCACAATTAGTTTATTTCTTTGCGCTCTCAATATGAAGTTGCATCTTGGCATATTTGAAACCTAAAATGCTCATCCAATTTTTTCGTGCTATTTCCAAAAATCATAAAGAGGTCGCGTAGCAAGTCATAAGCAAGTGTTCAAAACCCTTTGGACTAAGGAAGATGATGCGAGTAGTTTGGGGCATATTGAGATATTTTATAAAACTTGAAAATGGATGCACATGTTGTCGCTAATGTATTGTAAAATGACGATTTGTCATTGACGAATCGTGTGTGAGTAAAAGAGTAAGTGTGGGTGGATGGGTGACTTGCGTGAGTGGAATTTCATGAGTGTGAGTGAGTGGCAAACAAAACGGGCAACACGGGCCTGAATTGGCTATCGTATGCTCAAGGTATATTCACGCGTATGCATATATTACAAGCAAGACAGATTTAGATATAAAAACAAAAGTATTTATTAAAAACCGGATATTCGTTTATATAATTGAGTGGCGTAAACTAGAGTCGCCATGAAAATGTTACAGAAACATTAACCAAACTGACTCAACGACAAATTAGTCACAACAAAGAATACATTCTTTCTAAAGCAGTAGTTTTGTACATATGAATACTTAAATAAACAAATAGAATTTAATTTCCAGATACATCCTTGCAAAGCATTTTACCGTTGACTTTAAATTAGTTCTAGAAGAAACAATTAATTGTACATATTTCATTATGGTTGAAACACATGAAGTTAGCTGCTGATTCTCGCACAAACTTTACGAGTTTTGAAAAACAGAAAAGTAAGCTTTTTTTGTTGCACAATGGTAACTAGAGTAAGTAAGTTTGCCTAGAGTTTCTTCACTAAAGAGGAAGCATTAGGGTTAATAAGCGCATGTCGTATAATGGCAAATTGGTTCTTAGCGCAACAGAAGAACTCCGAGCTGTCAATCGTTTTTAAGCAATCCAAAAAATAGTTTTTCCAGCCAGTGTTTGAAACCTTGCTTGACAATGTCCTCGAAGACAAAAGATCTTGGATTGTGTTCTCCACTACAAAATTGAATCGGCATAAAGAATGAAATATTACGATGGCCGCTTCGCGCTCATAACTTGACAAATCGCAGGCAAAGTACTGATTTTGAGAGCAAAGTAGGTCCATGTAAGGCACAGCATACTTGAAGAAATCCAGAATGACCTTCTCAGGCGGGCACATTGTGACAATCTGGGGCAACATTCAACAACAAGAGTTGTCAATTAAAAAATTCAAAATTTGCGAGTTAAAAAGTTGAAAAAATAGCCGTTCCTAAAAAAATACCTCTGTTTCCTGGAGTATGGAAGACCATAAATCAGGTGAACATAACCAGCGGGCATTAGTTTGATCTGGGTAGATAAGCAGGAGTTTTCTACAAATAAGACGCCATTCGTCGTCTGTTAAGAGCCGTATAAAATTTGAACTGTAGCCAGTTACTCTTCTAAATTCAGCTTGGTGAAGAAGGCTTTCTCCCGGTGCGCAGTTTTTGAATGGGTCGAACGGTTGTACTTCTCTTGGAGGATAGATTTTTGCAAGTCTTGCACGCACTTGTTCCCGTGTCTGCCCCTGTAAATTAATGTTTTGGTAAATGAATATAAACGCTTTTGATGCAGCTGATATGCTGGACAGATTTATTAGAAAGAAATCGACCTGAAACGAGTTGAAATTTGTCGGTCCATTTTTTGGTGTAGCAAAAAAATTCAAAATTGTGCTCGGCTGCTTGCAAATTTTGTCGTCTTCCGAATCTTTTTTTGTGTATGATATTAAATCTCGTGGGGCAGGAAGTAGAAATGACGATCTGTATCCCATATCCACCAACCGGTTTCCAAGCTTCTTCACTACGGACGGCCATGCCTTGTCAAGAAGCACAAGATCAGCTTTGGTCAATTTGGGGTGTGAGAAAATCTTGCTTAATAGTTTCGAAGGTTCAGGGTCTTGGTTGAAAAGTTCAACAATTGACCCAACCGCTTGAATATCCTCGCATGTTGCATTTTCTTTATTGGGTTGTGCGTGAGGGTGGTCGGACGCTTGCTTGTTTGAAGTGGCAATTTTGTTTTTTTTGGCCCCACCATCTTGTATATTGCGAGCCCTGCGCGGCTGATCCTGACGTTTTAACAATTCTCCCTGAAGCGTTACCTTAGCTGTCACGTTCTTCTGTTGTTCTAGCTTGTACAAGTTCCAATACCTCTGACGCAGCTGGTCTGCCCTGTATCCTTTAATCTGAAATGTGAAACAGAAACATTACAACTAATCCTAAAAATACTACATGGATTATTATTGAAATGGGCAGTTAAATCGTATTAGCCAGCAAATTGCATATTAAAAGCCCAATGGCTGTATAGTTTTTATCTGTAGCACAGCAAATGCTGGATATTTCGATAAGGCTTACCCCCGAATACTTAAGGATGGTTGGCCAGCATATTTGATCAGCATTTGGATGTTCCGTTTTAAATTTTTTGATCGCAGCAAACAGTCGCCTTTGGTTCTCCTTGGAAAAAGCCTCCGCCTTACCTCTTGTGGCACTCATGGTTGGTATGAAAAACGACCAAAAAAGTATGAAATTTTAAAAGTGCTTCAATAATTACACCAGAGATAAAAGTAGCATACGTGTGCTCACGGCAAACGCTTTGTGAATACTGACTGGCCGCGGTAAAACACTTTTGCTTATATACCTACGAGTGTGAGCATTTTTTTCTCGTAATTGTATTAAACATTTCCACTTACTGAATATCTTGTAAACCATCTTAAATGCTAGCAGTGTGCGTTTAAGGGTTTATGCTTTTTTCTTCCGAAAATGCATTTCTCCGTATTTCTACTGTTGCACAACTCCATTGTATTAAAATTAAGGCCGCGTCAACGAAGGGACTAGCTAATCTCTCGTACGTAATAGTATGTGCAAGACGAAGGAGGACCGAATATATAAATGCCGCAATTCATAAAAGGCTTGTGTAAAATTTATTGTTATTGCAGCAAAAAATGTAAAAAGGGCCACAATACTTTGGAATAAACCCGACAAGGTTTTTATCTATTTTATCGAAATTAAAGCTCAGCAGTGCAAAAGAATTCAAATGTACATGCACTAAACTTCAAGTGCCAATAAATTAAGCATCAAGTTTGACCTATCTAAAATATAAACTACTGGGTACCGGAAAAACAAAAAACATTTGATTCATTTTGCTACAATATGAGGGTATATATTACACACGTGTTGTGTAAAAATATATTTTACACTGTGGCTGTGGCTCGACGAAGCGTAGGGATTGATTTGACTTGAAAACGCTTTTAGAAAATCTTGTCCGCAAATAATTTCTTTTTTCTGGCGAACTCGCTTTGTCGAGCGGCTCGATGCGGAGATTTTTGAGTTTTTCAACATAACACTTTTAAACAAACAATACTTTTCCTTTTCGACGGAAAATCAAGGAGACTTTATGAAGACCACCACCATTAGATTATATACATGGCTAAAGTGTATATATATTCCTACACATTTGCTGTGTAAAATATATTTACACAATTGCAGTGCAAAATATATTTACACACTGAGTAAAAATATATTTTACACACTGGGTAAAATAACATTCTTCACACTGGCTGTGTAAAAATATATTTTACACTGTGGCTGTGGCTCGACGAAGCGTAGGGATCGATTCGACTTGAAAAGGCTCTGGGAATATCTTGCCCACAAATGATCTCATTTTTCCTGCGAACTCGGTTTGTCGAGCGGCTCGATGTGGAGATTCTAGAGTTTTTCAACAAAGCACTTTAAGCAAACAAAACGCTTTTTGCTGTCGACATAAAATCAAAGAGACTTTATGAAGACAACAAACGTTAAGATATTAGACTATACACGTCGTTGGTGTGTAAATATATTTTTCACAATGAGTAAAATATATATTTACACACCGGCTGTGTAAAATATATTTTACACACTGAGTAAAA
>JAHZMY010003655.1:0-12833 GCA_027743915.1 Seira sanloemensis
AAAAGGGGAAAAAGCCATGAACGCTACAAGCTCACCGGTTTCGCTTCTCTCTGCTTTGCTGCTGAACAAAGACAGAGAAAGGGGTGACTTGAGACAGCGCTACCGTCCAAACCGCTTCTTTGGTACGGCTCTCTTGCTGCATTCTTTTTCATCGAATATCTTTTCTGGTCGGGGTTAATCTCAACGGAAAAACTGAAATAACTCTGGAATAAACTATTGCAGTTATTAACATAAATGCACCAAAATGATCAGAAAATGATGCTCTATATGACTATGCTATTCATTTTAAAGCAACATTGTTTTAATTGGGCATATTTTAGGTACAAACATCAAAAATGACGTAGGAATTTCCAGGGACTTTTTGGGTTGTATATATACGATTTTTCAGCTCTAAACTGGCTAAAACGAAGGGTGAATAGTTTTTTATGTTGGATTCTGTTAAACTGTTGTTAAATAAACAAGGAGGCATCTTCCACTAGGGGGAAGGCTTGAACCAAACTCTAAATGACATTAGAGGGAAATAAAGTCTGTTGTAATTTTTAGCATAGGTGATTTAATTAGAAAAATGAATGCACTTACACTCTACCTTTATCTTCACACGTATAAATATCTGGAGTATAAGTCGATTGAATTATTTATTTATGCAGTTGAACTTGAAGAGAGAAATGTGAAGAGTTCAGAAACGGATGACTGAAATTAAAATATGTATACAGTGGATTAGGGTAAAGGATTGAGCGACTATTTTGGTTACAAATTGAGAAATTTCACTTTATTAATAAAGGATTATTTAGACACCTAAAATCCCCGAATTCCCCGCGGAGCGGGGACCCACAAAAAATTCAGTTTCAGGGTAATCCCGAAATTCAATTCAATCCTTGCCTTGAATCTGCCTGAATTGAAATTGAATTTCAGGGCCCTGATATCTGAGCCCAGACTCCGAACGCTAGTACGTTTGGAAGCAAAGTTCCATCACACCACGTTTCACAAATATTTAAAAGTAATGACGGTTTCAAAAATTAATTGCGCTTTTTAAAAAAATCATGTTGGGTACGTATCAGCTTTGAACGTGCTTATGACGGGCATTGGTGACCAGGATATGAATATTTATTATGAAAAACATTTGTAATCTCAAGGATTTTTTAAAAGCTTTGTGAAGCACATATGGCGTTGGTTACATTTTATATTGTGAAGATTTGTAATCAATGCAAATTTACCAAGAATGTAAAAGTACGTGGTAATAAGGATGTCCACGATATTCTGAACCAGTTTAATAAAATAATAAAAAAATCAAGATTTAATTTTACTTGACGCATGAACACGTATTGTTCATAATGTTACCAAGTACTGATTTGCAAGGACACAAATGAACAGAACTTATACACCGTCCAAAAAAATTGTCGTTCAAGAGATGCACAGCACGTATAACATAGCGTAAGATGAACTATGGTAGGACTTTTGGATTTTGCGGTATTTTTTGTAAAAAAATGGGTCGCAAATCGTCAACGAAATAATTCGGCATGACTGTCGAAACTCTCCAAGAAAATGCAAGGGGCAAATTGTAACACACGCAACTTCCACCAAACTATGCTCACACAATTTTTTACTGCAACTCAAAACCACGATTTCTAGGGCCAAGACAAGTTGCACTTTTTCATAATATTTCCTTCATAAGTTTAAAAGAATCTCATTTCGCAACTTTCTCACATTCCCAGACTTGAGCCCAAAAGCATAGTTCGGGTGATACACGGAGAGCAGCTTACAAGATGCACTTGTTCTTTCTCTTACTCAAGTTGGGCACATCTCAAGTCAAAATCGAGTCTCACATTGCCCACACAAAGGACCCATACACCAGAGAAAAGGAAAATATCTCAATATAAACTCCTTTCAGCAATTGGAACAATTCCCGACGGCCGTGCAGAGGGGAAGAAGCAGTTGGAAGCCATCTCTGTGATCATTGAGTAACAAACTGGACGGCGGACCGAAATGTACACGATGAAATGAAGGGAAAAGACGCTTTTTTGCAACAAAGTCTTAGAGTATATTTACCTTTTTTTCCAGCAACCCATTCCTAAGTCAATGTCTTTGGGTTCTGTGGGGAGGCTGCACGAGAGAGAGAGGGAATCAAATTGCCCAGGAGTTTCACGGATGCGATAATATGTGACGCGGTCTGTGCCGATGATTTTGGATGGCCTCAGACACCAGTTGCGAGTGTTTTCTTCTTTCTCAATTTACCCTTGGGTGAATTACGGATACAGAGAAAAACCTTTTTTATCCTCAACCACATAAATGAAAATAGGCTTTTCCGAGTCTTGTGAACTGGCTGGTTGTGAAGAGAGTGGTTGATCTGGCATTACATCCCAATATCAATGTGTTTTATTATCGATATATACCAAAGCAGACTGAGCTGGCTTTATATGAGATTCGGGAGATTTTGAGCAACTTCAAAAGCGTAAGAAGCGTGAAAAGCGTATGTAATTTGCTGCTTTTAACACCAAAGAATAATTGAAGAGTTGGTCTGTAATCAGGAAAATATTTTAAAGGTTTGCTTTTCGTTTAAACTGTGACAGTCTGCAGTACTGAAATAAAGGTTTTCAATTTTTTTTATTTCAGATTTTCTAATTATCTAAATATCATGGAAATTATTGTTAATTAAAGGTATTTTTGCGGCTGAAGAGAAGTCTCTGCTGGAAACTGTAAGTACTTATTGACAAAAAATATGACGGTATTGATTATTTGATTGTGAGGCTGAGCATGGAAAAAACGGTTGGGAAATAAGGGATAGGAAATAATGAGTTCTCTCATATTTATCACCCACTCAAGATTTACGAAGAAATGGGAATAACAGGAAATGCGGGAAACAGTGTTTTTAGCTGCAAAATTGCAGAAATAACAATTTGAAATTCATTGGAGACCAAAAAATAGCATTTTGCTACCGACTCCTGGTGCTTCAATAACATTTTGCCTTGTAAAATGAATTTTGGCGTTTTTTGATACGTGACGGCAAAACACTGCGGACATGTTTTGAAGATCGTCGTGCAACTCAACCCGCGGTAATCCATCGCGGACTGAATTTTGCCAAAAGTATTAGTTCCGAGTTAAATGGCATGTAATATTGTTTAATGCGCCAATTTCTTACATAATTCGAATGATTTTATGTATTTAAGGCTATTTTCACTATATTTAATTTTATTTATTTCCCAAATTTCCTAATATTTCGCGTTATTTCCCATTATTCGCATTATTCCAGAGGCAGTAGGAAATCAAATTATTTGCACCGGGAAATTTTCATTATTTCCCAAATTTACAAATATTTCCTGTCAATTTCAATTATTTCCAAAAAATCTCATTTTTCCTGAGGGAGTGGGTAATCAAGCTATTTCCCACGGGAAATGACAATCTCTTCTCCAAAAACCCAAGGATAGACCCATTAATGCTGATTTTGGGTTTAGAAAAGGGAAGAAATACTGAAACTGTGATAGTGTCAAGTCCAACGCCAGCACAGGATTTCGTTTGGTGCTGGAATATACCTGCAAATAGTAGATCCACTTCCTTTGTTGAATTTACGTTAGAAGTGAGATGTAATACAACCGGATATTGTTATTTTCCGTGGCAATCAATTTGATATCCCATTGCCTCGGGAAATAATGGGAATTTTGGGAAACAATGGGAAATAACGGGAAAATTTTTGGAAATTTGGGAAATAACGAAAATTTCCCGAAGCAAATAATTTGAAGAATTCGAGAATTTTAATTTAATCCTTGATCTGAATTTGGGAAACCTGTGGAATACCCCAATAATACCAGCATGTAGTATCAAAGTCGTAAATTTATAATCAATATTTTGTCAGGCAACAAATCTTTGCATATTAAAACTCATATTAGCATACGTTTATTTCCTCTTATCATTTCCATTTTCAAAGCTGTCTACTGCCCAGGCTCAGAATTAAAAACCGAAGACGTTAAAACATTGGATTCGCACCATAATTAATGCCAATAAGAAGTACAAAGTTTGTACTTAAGTTTCCAACAGAGACTTCCCTTCATCCGCTAAAAATACCTTTTATCAATTATAATTTCCACGATTTTTGCAGGATTGGAAAATTTGAAGTAAGAACTGTGCAAACATTTATTTCAGTACTGCAAACTTTCACAATTTTGAACGACAAACGAAGCTTCATTTTTCTGATTGTTAAAATAAACTTCAAAAATACTTTGATGCTCAAATGGAAAAACCACATATTATGGCTTTCATGTTTCATAAGCTTTTGAAGTTGCTCAAAATCTCCCGAATCTCATGTAAAACAAACTCAGTCTGCTTTGACATATTACGCTAATCCGCATCTTGATATTGGGATGCAATGCTCTTTCAACCTCTGTTTTTACAACCAGCCAATTCACAAGACTCGGAAAAGCCGTCCATTTCAAAAGTGGTTGAGGAGAGAAGTGGTTTTTCTCTGTATCAGTGTCTCACGCAAAAGGGCAAATTGAGATAATAGAAAACACTCGTAGCTGGTGTCTGAGGCCATCCAAAAGGATCGGCACAGACCGCGTCACATATTATCGCATCCGTGAAACTCGTAGAGAATTCGTTTTCTACTCTCTAGTGCAGCCTTTCCCACAGAACACAAAGACATTGACTTTGTGGAATGTGTTGCCTGGAAAAAGTTAAATAACCTTTATGACTTTGTTGCAAAGAAGCGTCTTTTCCCTTCATTTCATCGTGTGCATTTCGGTCTGTCGTCCAGTTTGTTACTCAATGATCACAGAGATGGCTTCCAACTGTCTCTTTCTCTCTCCACGGCCGTTTTGGAATTGTCTGTTCCAATTGCTGAAAGGAGTTTGCATTAAGATATTTTCCTTTTCTCTGGTATATGGGTCCACTCTGGGCAATGTGAGACTCGAGTTGGACTTGAGATGTAAGGAAATTTGCGTAAGGAAAAGAAAAAGCGCCTCTTGTAAGCTGCTCACTCTGTATCACACAATCTATGCTTATGAGCTCAAATCTGGGAATGAGAGAATGTTACTAAATAAATTGTTTTTTAAATTCACGTCGGAAATATCCTGAATGAAGTGAAACTTGTGTTGACCCTAGAAATAATAGTTTTGAAGTGTAGTAAAATTTTGTATAAGCATAGTTGAGTGGAAGTTGAGTGTGTTACGATTTACCTGTGTATTTTCTTGGGAATTTTCGAGAATCCTACAGAAGTGTTTCGTTGTCGAGTTCGCGACCCCATTGTTTTGAAAAAAAAGTTCACGCAAAATCGATATGTCCTACCATAGCTCATCTTACGCTATGTCTTAAGTATTGGGCAGCTCCTGGACGATAAAGCTATTGAACGATTTTAAGCGCATACTGCTTATTTATGTCTTTGCATTTCAGTATTCGGTAACATTATGAACAGACAAGTCCTCATGCATCAAATAAAATTCATCCTTGATTTTTTATTAGAAGCAGTTCCGAATATCGTCGACATCCTTGTCACCCCGTATGCTTGCAAAAAAATTAACCAACAGAATATGGGTTTTACAAGTTTAAAGGATCCATGAAATTGCAAATCCCCGTGGCCTGATTTTTTCACGATAATCATATTCCAGCCACCAATGGCCGTCATAAAAATGTACATTCGGGCGCTCTCTATTTACTGCTATAAATAAAATTAGGGCATACAAAACTTCCAGTGAGTCTGGCACCTATTTATTTTAAAAGCGCACCATTGGAGCATCTTTTTTCGACAATATTTCCTTATTTTGAAAATAATAATCCCTCGTTCAATTTTAGCAGATGCTAAAAATAGATGCTTGAATTTTACCACTAACTTTAAATTGCTTGGACTTGATCATGTCGGAAATTTCATGTCAGTCGGCTCTCCTGGGTTCGAATAGGCGTGCTCCAATTTTGTCTATAATAATTGCTTTCCGTGCCGTGTTCTCAAATGAAATTATTTTGCTATTTTTATCCGCAAATATTGAAACGCTGATGCGTACTCAACCAGCAAAAGTTTGAGAAAAACGGAATATTTTAAACGATTTTCCGTTAGATAAAATTATTCATTTTTAGAAGAAGAGTCTCGTTAACTATCCACTGATTAATTTCTTTAATTGTTAATTACTTATTACCAAAGTGCTTTTTCATGTATTCCAAAGAAGGCTTTGTATTAATGTGCTCCCCGTTCAGATAATAAAAATGCGTAAATATGTCGGTAGAAATAACTGGTATTAAATGCAGGTATTCATAAATCTTTATTTTAAAACAAACGCCAAAGTCGACAATTTTTTATCCCAACTGATTTTCAAACTCTTATGGAGATGTCGGAATTAAGTAAAATGTGCAGTTTCAAACAGTCACTAGATTCATAAGGAATTTCCATTCACTGAAAACTTTAGATCCCGAAAACGTCATTACTGCATCCAGTGAAGCTCTGATAACAATCCAACGTACTGTCCATGTATTAAACCTTGGAAGGTAATTCTTTAATTTTGGTGTCAAAACTTTCCAAAGGTTTGACAACAACACGAATTGAAGATATTTAAATTGCATTTGAGTTTGTTGCGTTGGGAAATTATGGATTTAAAAAATAGAAAACCTGGTATTTCCAACTCTTGTCAAAAAATTTGAGGGCATGGCAAATAAATGAAAATTTTGAAAAACTCTTTCGACACAAAAAAACTTTTTGACACGACAATTTTTATTCCATTAAAAATTCATTAGTAGCATTTTGTAGCCGGCTTGCGGGCTACTATGAAAATTCCCGGTATGGAAAACTCCCGGTACGAAAACTCCTGGTACGAAAACTCCCGGTAAGAAAACTCCCGGTACTAAAACTCCCGGTATGGAAAACTCCCGGTAGAAAACTCCCGGTACGGAAAACTCCCGGTATGGAAAACTCCCGGTACGAAATCTCCCGGTACGAAAAAACCCGGTACGAAAATTTCCGGTACGAAAACTCCAGGTACAGTAGAATTTTTGTCCCATACCTTTTCAATACCTAGGCTACCTTTTCAATTTCGGGGCCCATTGTAACCCGAGTTGGAATAATGTGCTGCCAAATGCATTTTGCTCTCTTACGAAATCTGATACTTTCATGTTTTTTATTATTTATACAATGCTTTATCATCTTGGATAATGTTAGTATCATACTTTACAGTCAATTACTAACACATTTTCAATGAATCCAATTTCAAATTCATCTGATTGCCTATCAATCCATTTACTATACAAGTGAATAAAAATTGTTTATAATTTTTTTAAATTTCGTAGTGCGAGTTTCTGGATACGAGCTTTCGCATTGCGAGTTTTCCACTCCCATAGGCTTAGTGATACCATATATTGCTATATATGCGTATATGCTTCCATGAAAATTTCCGGTATAGAAAACTCCCGGTACGAAAACTCCCAGTACGAAAACTCCCGGTATGAAAAACACCCGGTATGGAAAACTCCCGGTATGGAACACTTTCGTTTTCGCAGACACGAGTTTTCGTAGTGCGAGTTTTCGTAGACGCGAGGTTTCGTAGACGCGAGTTTTTGTAGACGCGAGTTTTCGTAGTGCGAGTTTTCGCAGACGCGAGTTTTCGTAGTGCGAGTTTTCGGATGCGAGTTTTCGTAGTGCGAGTTTTCCACTCCCGAGTTTTCGTCATACCGGGTGGTCAAGCGATGGCGTGACATTCAATATGTTCGTAAATGAGAAAAGCGTGACACGGCTGTGTGGGTGGTCAGAAAAAAAGTTTTTTAGCTTTACGTAATTAATGGATGCCCTTTTACGTACAGACAGTGGCTAACCGCCTGCAGGGCCGGATGAGGCACCACCCGAAGGCAGACCTCCAGGGATGCCTGACCAGGGGAGCAAGTCCTTATTTGTTTTCAATCTGCAACGACTCTTAAGTGAGATTTTGTCTTTTAATTTAACCTACCAATATTCTCAGTTTTGAAATGTTCAATTTCGTTATTTTTCTGAATCTTTTAATTGGGAATTTTTATTTCCTAACTATTCAGTAATAGTAAAGAGTAGAATGCGTGAATCAGGGTTATTCTAGCGCAGCCCTATCCCCGTGTTTGGCCTACGTCACATGGGCGGTATTTAATCATAGCTAGAGTTGATTCATGACTCGCGAATCAAATTTGCCCCAAAGAATGAATTATCTATGGTCGTCATTCTCCTTGCTGATTGATGAGAATTTTTAATTTATGACATTAACGTACTTTTTCTTTTCGCTAATTGTGTTCGGATGACATTACAACGCATTTACATATAAACAAATATTTCAGTTATTTGTAGACTCAATGAATATATGCAATTATTATTATGCACTTCACATCATGTTTGTGCTTGACATTTTGTCACATGGAATTGTACGTGAGCAAATTTGATTCGCGAGTTATTAATAATATCTAGCTATGACTTAATACCGCCTTTGTGACGTAGGCCAAACTCGGGGATGGGGCTGCGCTGGAATAACCCTGACTCACGCATTCTACTGTAAAGCAATGCTTTCTAAGTTTGTCAACTTTACCAATAAAAATGGACCTTTCTCTAACGCGCTCACCGTATTAACCAAAGTTCTAAAAAACCTATTTTTGAATTATTTTTTCACGAATTCAATCTATTTAAAATATGAATATCACTAATCAACACTCTTGAGCACTTTCCCAAAAAAATTGATTTCAAAGTATGTCTCCTGGTTGGGCGGGACCTGGTGGGAGCACCCCAAGGTCAGACTCACTAACGGTTAGCCTTTGTCTTATTAAAAGCGTTATTTTTGGATTAAATGCATATCAAAAACCAAAAAAAATCAGAACATAAAAATCCCGAATCCCAGAAATTTTCCCGTCTGACGGGAGAGTGGCATAGTGATTGAACCGTTTTATTGCAGTACTACACTCAACGTCGTAAATAAACTATATTTTATCCCAGAATTGTCTTCATCCTCGTATCACCGGAAACAAAACAAATCCAAACTTTATATCTTAATTTATATATCAATAAAACTTGAACTATTATTACGGCATGAAAGGCATATCGTACCAAGACTCCATCGATTAAATTAAGTTCACTTGCAATATTTTACATCGTTTGACGCCATGATTACCACAATTCTTTTCATCATCATCAAACTTGAGCTATTTCTGTGCTCAGAAGAGGTTTACGAGGATGGAGCGTCCGACATTCCTTACATTAAACCTGTTCCAGGTAGTCACATTATAATATTAATCATGCCTAATTTCGGTTCGTTCTTTGAATAATCCGGGCTTAATTTATAGGCACCTGGGGGTTGCCGCCCAATCGAACTGAAACCCACGAATGCGACTGGGATCCGTCCAGCGCTCAAAACGACACCAGCGGCAAACCGCAGGGTCGACTCGCGGTTTGGGGGAAGAACTGGAGCCTTGTTTACATATGGATTAACTACCCTCAATATAGTAAGTTATTTGTCGTAAAAATAGGTAGGGCTGTCGACGTTCTGCACTTTAGAAATTTAACTTTGGTCGAGTACGAACTTTGCACAATTTTTTGAAGGAAAAAGTCCCATATTCTTAGCAATAATTGGTTTCTTGACGTACAAAATTGGCAACGAAGAGAATGGCGTGAAATGTTTTATTTAGAAATAGATAGGACAATTTTCGATAACATTCGTTTACTGGTTTTCGAAAATATTAAATTAATGAATACCAGAGATATTTAAATTCCCACGTATAGAAGTCGTTGGAAATACTGAGGCAAATGAGACATTGTGCTGCAAGTGGAAAACCGGGAAATAGTCAGCAATATTTTCGAATTTGAGCTATACCACATAAAAAACATAGAAATCATGGAGAAATTATTATCAAACCAATGTAGAAATCGGTTTTATTTTGACCAAACTGAAATTAAGGACTTCTAATGCGTGTTTGGAGGCTTTCTTCGTGGTCTTAATAATTTTGCTTTGAAATAGCGTTCAAAGATATCTCACACTTTGGTACTTTTATAAGCTTCTAAATAGTGCTTCTTCTATGATTTTTAATCTTGTACAAATCAAAATTCCATAATTTAAAAAAAAAACAATTTTCCACTTGTCGCTGGGTTTTCCCATGTTTCGGGTATCGTGATCAGTAGTAATTTCCTCCTAGTATTGCTCTATAACGTCTCTGGTATGCCAAGGCGTTATCTTGGTATATCCAAAAACTTCATTTGCAAAAAATGAATTTTTAATTAGCAATTCCCTTATGACGGTATGTAATTAGAATTTGGTTTTAATTATACATTGATTTTTTTTCTTATCAATTGACAAATATTAATAAGTTTGGGAACCAATTAAATTTAATTAGTTAGTTGAATTAGCAAACTTTTATTAATTTAGCTCAATTTTATTACTTTACTAAATAATTAGTTAGAAGAACGCTGGGTCGACTCAATCAATTTGGGTTCGTAGATAATTTGCATGCCCTACAATTGTGGATGTGTAGTAACATTGTAGTAACTAACCAGTTTGTGAATGGCCAAGGTGATATTCCATTGAATGGCTATTTTGGGTTAGGCAAACGCCGAAGCATAAAGTCAGGGTGTCACCTGAATTTTGCAATCCGGTAGATTTGGTGGTAGCCTACTATCCTACGTGATTTGCAACTAGTCCAAGAATTGGAGCTTTACTCAATAAAACAATTCTCTGCAAATTACATGCATGATTACGCTTTGCGTGAAATTATGCCCTTTTAACCCGCTCCTTGATCTCCATGAGAGACTCCGAAAGGATTTTAATCTACAATCCGTTAGGTTTTTGTGTAAAGCTATTTCATACATAAGTTAAAAAGCTGACGTGGAAATTTTGGATTTTTTTACAAATTTTTAGGGGACATTGGCACTTAATAAACGGTCCATATGAAGCACGTAGAGTACGTTTTTTCAAGAAATGCCCAAACATAATCTGTTTCTCAGGATATGAAGCTAAACACCAAAGAAGCATTTTAGTTGCGAGGATTTATTACTTAAAAACAGTAGATTCTTAATTAATTGGTAATTATTTATTGGTTTGGCAACGGTAATTAAATTTTTGATTTAATTTAATTAGAAAAATTTTACTTCAATACTTTTAATAGCAGATTCTTGATACAATCCGACTTCTAAAAAGGGAATTTACTAAATATATAGCAGCACCTTCTTGTCAAAGGAACATGGAGGTCGACGCTTCATGTTTTTTAGCAAAATATTTGTGTCTCTGGTTGTTCCTCTTCAAAATGCGTCCCAGAAAAAACAAATACAAAAATCTCACGTCACTCCAATTTACGTAATTGGGACTTATTCCGGAAATGGTGACTTTCTTTGTCGCATGATTCTTAGCGCATATTTCAACTCTGCTGGTCGTTCAAGATGTACAAAATAGACAAATGCAAAAACTCGGAGAGATTGAAAGAATTTTGGAAAAATATTAAAATTCGGATTTTTTACAAATTTTGGAAAAAAATAAGTTTCTGAAGGCTTATTAAGTGTATGCAAGGTAAAGCAAACAAGAATATATTTTTTCAAAAATTTGAAAAAAACTCAGGATTTTAATATTTTTCAGAAACTTCTTCAAACCATCCAAGTTGCTGCATTTGTCTATCTTTTGACGCATTTATCTACCCGCAGAGTTGAAATATGCGATCAGAATCATGGGAGAAATACACTCACCATTTTCGGAACAAGTCCGAATTACGGAAATCGGGGTGGCGTGGTTTTTTTTTGTTTTGTGTTCTCTGGAACAATTTTTTAATGACACACCCCCTGAGAGACAAATAATTTGCTAAAAAACATGAAGCGTCGACCTCCATGTCCATTTGAAAAAAACGTGATAAGCAGTTTCCGGAAATGAAAACTTCGTCGAATTTGTGTGTCTTGACAGATGAGCTCGAAATCCAGATGATCGTACATAGCTTATACCTGCTCAACGAGATTATTAAACCGTGCAACGCCTACTTTGTGTACTGGAAGCAAGATAAGCAACCGAGATTGTCCGATGTGTCTGTGGACCATGTATACGTTCACGCGGGAAGTGGATGCCGATGTTCACATACTGGATGGCAGCCGGGCAGAACGGTATTATAAAGAAATCATTTACTATTTTGAACCCGGTATTAGTTCAAGTGAGGTTTTTATTTGTCTTCGCCAAATGAATGAAATGGCGTCCCGTTGAAAAGTACAAACAAACGGTGTAAGTAGATAAGCTCTTCCATACGCTAGCACTTCGGATTTTTTGATGCCAAATTTAAAGTTTTAGTTTTGATGGTTTCCTGCTAAATTTAAGGAAAGTGTACTTTTTCTGATTATGGCATTGTCCTGAACATAATACGAAGATTCCTGCTGTTTTTTTACTTGGATAGTCGCGGATTATTAATATTAACCTTTTCATCTGGGGTTAGGGATAATAATTAAGTCATATACCCGTGTAATGTCAAAAACCGTAATTAATCGTTAATCGGATAATCCACCAATTTCATCAATTAATAACCCGAATTTGGAACACCAAAAAGTGCAGAAATGGAAATTTTCTTAATAGGATAAGCATTTTGTTCAACTTGACTAAAAATAGCTTTAGTTATATACATAGATACTTTTATTTAAAGCCCGCATTAGTTCTTATAGCAACATGTCTATGAATTAAAATAAACAGAAATTTAAAGTACATCTACGAAATACTGATTTAATTGAAACGTACGTGCTTGCGTCCTAACTACTTGTTAGAAAAGAATCACAAAAAAATCAATTGTATTTTTTCAGTGCACAGTATGGAATTTCGAGAAATTTTTTGACACAAGATGATTTTTCAGTATGTTGTAGAGCTTTCAAAAACGAGTCGAATGATACCCTACATTGAGGTGTTTTG